>APFE031180253.1:0-15624 GCA_000404065.3 Pinus taeda
AACACTACTAACTCCATTTCACATCAAGAAAAATTAGCATTCTTCTAATAGTTTTTAAACATTTAATTAATGGAAATGAAGTGAGATGATTTTTGCAATGGTACCTTATAGTTCACTTCTTGAGAGTGTTGTAGTGACATAGGAAAAGAGTACTAAATATTATCCTATAATTTTTTCATCTCTAGATGGATTAAAGATTAATAACAAATCTGTGATAAAAACAAGGAACTATGCCAGGTTGAGATACCAAGGAAAGAAAATAAATTATTGGAGATAAAATAATGTTAAGAACAAAGAGACATACCAAGTTTGTTGATTAGAGAGAGCTACTCTCCATTGCGACTGATAATTTATCATCATTATCAAATCCAAATTAGCTATAAAAATCATTATAAATGAAAAATTAGTAAACCCTCTATCTTTATTTCTAGAGATCACAATTTCCCCAAAAAACTATAAATGTAACATATGAAAATTGAATACATAGACTTAATCATTATGAATATAAATTTTTAGCCACTATTTATTATACTATACCTTATAGAAGTTGTGATACAATACTCCAAAGCTAAAGGTAGGAGTGGAGAAGGACCAAGAAGGCATGAAATGTTTAGTAAGAATAGGACCTAAATTCTTGAAACACATTGATCCAAGATTCTTTGATAAAAAATCATAAAAAGTGCACTAATAACCTAACTTGAGCTAGCTAATATAACACTACATAATAATGCAACCATATTGGAGATTAATCAAACTGAAAAGAGATGGCATGAAACAAACTAACACAAATGTGAAATGTTGCAAATGGTTTCACCTAATCTTCTTTTTTTTTGCTATTTATCTATAATCAAAATATTGATATATGAGCATAAAATAACAAATAGATATACTATACTTACCAATGCATGGATGTTGATAATGTCTACAAGGTTTTATCCCATAACTTGAGGGCTTTCATGAAGTTGTTAGAGTAGGTATATAATCTCAAAGCTCCTGACTATGAGAAGTAATATTAGGATCCAACATTGAACTATACCTTAGCTGAGGAAACACAAAACAGAAAACAATGTCAAAGTAATATCGTGGTTTAACCCTTTTAAATACTATAATGTTTTATATTTCTGTAGTTAATATAAATGATAAAGGTCAATGAAGCAAAAGCGATTAAAGGTGTTATGGTATCATAAGTGGGGAAAAAGTGAGAGGGTCCATGTGATTTCTATATTTCTAAATTCCCTATGTTATTTCTACCTATCGTACCTTATTAAGCTATTAGTGGTGGAGAAAACCATTTCGTAGACTTATGATATCACTCCTATATAAATGTGTCTCCCCTATATTTTTGGAACAAGAAAAAGTAGAGGAGGGGGGGGACTTCTTGTTGAGAATTAATTCATGGGAAATTTCAATTGGAAGGAGAAGGCTAAGACAGGGGAAAGAAAAAATAACTCGAACAATAGAAAAGAAGAATCCATCACCATAAATATTAGACCAATAATGAAAATGAACATGTACGTGCTAAAAAAATCCAAATAACTTAGAAAAAATGTAGACGTTTGAGATACGAGGAAACTTATAAGGGACTAAAAATTAGAGAAGGAAGTCATCCTTGTGTTGTGAGAGAAAAGTAATGTGCCATGCATAGAGCTTCTCTATCTTTTGAAAAACTTGGAAATGAGAATTGAATATCTCTACAATTCATTTTCCAAAGTCCTATTTTTCTTTCCTACATTTCACTCATGGTAACATAACAAAACTAGGGGTTGGTTTCCATAGTATACCACCCATGATCAAGTTGAAATCACTCAATATCAATCACAATGAAAGATAGATCCTAAGATAGAGTTTGACCCTCCTCTTAAACAATTGGTTATCATCATGAGGAACTTGACATTGTCTAGTGACCCTCAAGTAACTTTCTTGTAACAAAATTTGTCTATGGCTAGTCCAACATCTGGTCTAGTAAAATATCATAAGGAAAAAAACATTAGGTACTACTTTTCATTTATGGATTACTGTGGAAAACTTCAGGTCATTTGGTAGACAGGCTACAATTTCTCATTGGTGAAGTTTTGTGAATCTGGAATTTATTCTAAATATATTGATTGGGATGAATGACAATACTATGTTTATGAAATATTGCATTGCATATTGTTGGATGAACAAGTACTCTTGTTATGGATCATATTGTTTAATCTTATATTGTACTACTAGTTAATCTATTTCTCTCATTATCTAATTAGAAAAGAAAATTTTTATCAGTTGGTTTTTGGCTGGCAACCACCAACCTGCTTGAGAAGACACGAAAGAAACAAGATAAGAAGCATGGTAAAGAAAGAAAAAGAAAATGTAATGCTCCACAATTTAAAATCCTAAATGGACCATACCCATAATTTTGGAATGTTTGTAGGTTTCCTTTTTCTAATTCTCCATATTTTACCCTTGTACACATAAATCAAAAGCATCACCAGGTGTAAACTTCATATTGACTTGAACAATGGTAAAAAAATCCTATGCAAGAGATATATCTGAAGAAGGTAGCACAATATGAAATGTCCAGCCATGCTCTCAACAAAGTTCCTCTCAATAAGAATATAAAATTAAATTAAACTTATATCAACACAAAAAAAATCTCACCCATCCCATTATAGAATGAACTCGACATCCCAAAAATGTATGATCAAGCCACACATTGGACACATAGGTATAAAACGAAGTTGTGGTTCAAAACGAAAATACTTTCAAAATTATCATTTGTTATGTTTGTAGAATGAACTTAACATCCCAAAAACATATAAGATCAAGCCACACAATGGACACAAATAGGAAAAAAATGAATTTGTGCTTCAACATTGTACCAACACTAAAATTATTTATCATGTTAGTGCACCTCTAAGTTTCTCTTTTCAATATCTATCTTTCCTATCCACCAAAATCCTAAGTGATTGGAATCCATAATGGGTCAAGGTCATTGTCAAGTTACGAAGGTTTCACTCACTTTATTAGTATTTGCATAATGCTAGAGATTCAGGACAATGGAATTTAGACCCATAATCATAAGTAAATATGAGATAAGCAAGTTATGGGATGTGCTACAAATTCCAGGGATAGGGAAAATAATTTGTAGGGAACAAAAGTAAGATCTAGTTGCCGGAATGAATTTGTAGATGAGGTTGCAATCTTTGAGGAGATTGGGTGCAAATTCAAAATCAAATAAATGGTTTACACAAGTTTGGTTGCAATGTATGTGTAATTCATAAGGTAACTAATGCAAGCCAAATCTTATATTCCATGTGAAAATCCACTTCCAAGTGCTAGGTGTAGGTTGGCTTAAAATTTCCCCCTTTCTCTCCATCCTTCAAAGCCAAATGTAGCTCAACCATTGTGTTTAGGGTCAATTTTCCTTCCCTTACATGCCTATCATCAAATTTCCCTAGCACAATGTAGTGTTTTTTCTATTTGTCTTAATAGATGGGGAAAATGCCAAAAAAGATATGTATGAATAGTCGAATCTACACAGTATTTGATAAAAAAAAATGGTGAACTCTTTAAGGGTATATAGTGCACCAGAAAGTGAGATGTATGCCTGAGTGAGGCAAGAAGTCAAATCTAAACCACTAGAATTAGGGATCCACTATAATTTCGTTCATACTTAGGTGTTCATCATTGCTTATTATTCAATATTGACAAAAGGAGCAAGCAAAGCCATATTATAAATTAGTTTTGGCCAAGTGGGGTTGGGAAGAAAACATACAAATTATATTTATCGTGGAATTGTGAATAACAGGATAAACCCTTCAACTCAATTTTCATCAAGAAATAAGAGATATAACCTAAGGAAACTTGAAAGAAGGTGATTTTTCCTTGTATTTGTCTAAAAATAAGTCCCATAAGCTTGTGATGTTTGGATGTCAACTTTTACTATCATGTATTGATGCCTACTCAAGGAATTCTAAATTAAGAGACAAATAAACAATTGCAAGATGTAAAATAAGAGAAAAATCATAGATGCCAACAATTCTAGTTACCATGTCTAGAATTGCTTCATTCAAATTAGTATACGAAGAAGTAATAAGAGCTTCATAAGGATGCAACCAAACCGGTAGCCCTACCTCGTGGAAAATATCTAAAATGAAAGAATATAATCATATTAGGTATTGACATGTTATAAATGAACATAATAACATAGCTAAAAGAAATCAACCAAAATTGATGCATGATAAAAGTATATCCAAATAATTACATTTAGAGGTGCATTTTATAGCCTAGTAAATATTAGAAGTGTTATTAGTGTTTGAGGGGTCATCAAGGAGTTATGCACAAACAAAGATAACACTCTAAGGAAGACTAAGGGTTTTGAACTGTGTTTGAAGGGAAAATTGATACCTTGAAGTGTATATAAAACAAATATAGCTGAGCTGAGAAGAATTAGAACTAGTATCCTATGTTCATAGAGACAGTGACTGAAAAATAGGGACATGTATCCAAAGTCAACAAAGTCTATAATAGAGGAAGGATTTATTTTTTGAATTTTCTTAGAACACTCCATACATAGGGTTCTAGTTGAGCATTTACTAGGGAATGCAACCTTCATGTGTAGAGCTTGGTTCTTTATCTGAATAAAAAAAATGTATGAACTCTTGTGGTATGATTTAACTTAAATCACATCGATTCTATTGACTAAATAAATTTATTCAACGAAGTTCATTCTACTTGATACTATGTTTTAATTATTGAATTTTTCATTAAAATATATATTATTTGAATCTAATTTAGTTTTCAGTTGACACAAGGACATCTAAGCCTTGAACCGTAATCCCCACAAGCCCTAGCACATAAAATTTACCTAAATCACTAAATTGCTTTATTAAAAATGGTGATAATGAGATTCCATTAATATGATAATATTTGTCCTTCACAAACATTTCTACAACTAGCTTCTATGTTCCTTGCATTTATTCCTTGCACACAATTTCATGTCCCATGATGTCTAGACTCTATTGCTTACAAAAACATTACCTTAAAGGTTTAGCTGATAAAATAAATTTTAAATGATTTCTAGTATATCTTGTGAACAATTTTTCTTCAACAATCCTAAGCATTGATCTTAGCATTGAAGATATATTAGCTCCCAAAATCCTTGCCTCCACCTAATTGGAAAGTACAAAGGCCATGTCACTAAAGTTGATTTAACAATTAGCACTATCTTTTTAAGTTGTTTCATTCTCCACACTTATGTTCATCACACTGGAAAATAATTTTAACAACCTCCATTAGTGAGGTTCCCTTGTATTTTTTGACGCCATTAAAAAGACAAATTAGAGAAACCTCTCCCACTGAAATGTTTCTAAAACTCTTAGTGGGCTAGGGGCTTCACATCTGTTCTCAATTTCAAGTTGAAAGTTAGGGGTATTAATGTTTGTTTAAGATTCATTGAAGTTGTGGGAATACTATAAATATATAGTATCTACAAAAACAACAAAACATGGCCATAACATTACCGACCCAAGAATTTGATACATTGCAGTGAAAATCGCATGCACAATGTGCATAAACATATGTTTCTTAGGATCACCATGCAACCATTGTAGCATTACTTTTAGCCTACTTTTTTGAATTTGCAGCATCACCTTGAAAGGTCATTGTCGCAACTTCCATAGAACATGTAAATATTGGCATATATCCCGATCTTGACATCAATGTTATATATATTAGTCACAACACTCCAGCCCTTTGGGTCATCTCTTGCATTAAATATTCCACACACTCTAGCTTTTATCATGGCTAAGTCAAACACTCTTAGAAATAACTTATTTGACTGGAAATTGGTAATCGTTACATTTAGAATCTTTGAATTTTAATTATAAATTTTCCATAACTTTTTGTAGAAAAATAATTCACAAAGTTTCATGGAATAATGTCATCTTCAACTCTACTAGCCTCCACTCTTTAGAAAAAACAATAATGAACCTTTTTGTTGGCATTCCCTTTTATGGGGAAAATTTCCCAACCTACATTAAGTGTATATCCAATGGTAATCAAAGTCCAAACTTCCTTAAGAGAGTGCCCTCCATAGGATGTCCATGTAGTGCAAGTTGTTCACATGTGGTTTCTATTACCAGAGGAAATAACTAACTAGAGATCACAATTCCAAATTATTGGTCTTGGTTCAGTTGTATGTTTAATAGCCAAAATTTCAAATTCCCTTAAGCCAAGTGAATGGTACACACAAGATGGCCAAATATCCACCCTAGTCTCTTACGTATTCTTCGATTTCCATGGAATCACTTAAGTTCAACTCTAAATTTATATATAGACAACAATAGACATCATATAAATCCATCAAATTATAGAACAAAGTTGACCACCTTTTTTTTTAAATTCTATTGATGCTAGAAATAACCATACTACTTCTAGGTAAGAAAATAAGGTTCCCCTAAAATTTATTTGATCTTAATTTAAAACTGCCAAAAATGGTTGAAGGTGTTAAAACTTGGACAACGATGAATAGAACCAAGGACTTTCCTCTGATCAGTTTGTTGCTCTGCCACCTATTTCATGACAACCAATCTAGTCTAGATGGTAGATTGATAATACAAAAAAGGGTTCAAAACCCATATCTCATCCATTCTCCTTTTATAGTTCATCTGGTTTGTGATGCATTTACAAGGATCTGAACATGGATTCTTTCATGGTGTCAAAAAGGTTACCACTTACAAACCCCCACATATCCAGTGAAAGTTGTAATCTGTTGTATAGGCATCGACAACTCTTCAAACAAAGCTAAAGCTATGTATTATTTTCAGTGCAGCGCTGGCCATTTTGGGTCAAACAAGTTTGCAAAGCCTAATTGATCTATAGATAAAAATTTCATTATCACAAGCGTTTAGGTACCATGCCATAGGATTTAAAGGTTTGAGGAGGTGCAAGACTAGTTCACGATGGGCAAGGGAAATGAACGATAACAAAAATAAATAGCATTATTGTTCATAGGTCAATAGGAATCAAAAGTACAACAAGAGACAATTGTAATGTGGCGATTCCTAGGGAACTTAAGGGATAAGACTTATGTTTGTGTACTTCTTTTAATCTAATATTGAAACCAACAAGGAAAAAGAAACAAGAAATGGTCTACTTACTAGGATTCTTGCAACAAGACACTGCAAGAGGACTCTTCTTGAAAGATTACTAAGATCAAATTTTGCATCCATGTGCTTAGACTAATGCAAAGTGGTATCAAATTTGGGCCTTTCAATAGTTTCACAACTGAATATAACTATTTCCTTGAAACAAGCGACATGATTGGGCCCCTCCCATATTCAAAAATATGATGCCAGATTGAAACAACTTCTCTAAGAAAGCTTTTGAAAATGGTTCTTGTACATGATTGAACTAATAATAATAATAAAAAATCCAATCATCCAAAAACATTATTTGTAGATAATAAAATAACATAAATATTCAACTCAAAAGGAACTTAAAAAATAGTGTAAACTTGTTACCTATATTTTGTGAATGCTGAAATGATTCTTAAACCGATAATTTGGGTTGCAACATCTTCATCCTTCTCTACTTGTGACAAAAAATCATGATTCAAACATAGTATTGTTCTCTGGTACATAAAGATAATTTGGGTTCACATAAAATGAAAAAAATATCTAGACAAAATACAGTAAATGCAAATGCATCTAGGAGAAAATATGCATCAGATTGACTTTCTTTCTCTTATACTGTTGTGGGAAGGAACATACAAAAACCAAAATGGGTTGGAACATGTCAAATTCCTCTCTTTTCCTAATGTATATGAGTGAAGGGTTTCCCTTGTCCCAAACCCAACATTTTGTAAGTTATTAAATCAGTCACTGTATTTTGTGGATTAAAATAATTCTCCAAACATAAGTTGTATATAAATTTTAACACTCTTGATAAATTTAGAGACTCATTATTTGTCTCTAAATGTTAACATGGAAAATGGATTAGAGGGGTCTCTGAATTCATTTTCAATGTTAAAAGGGGTCAGGAGTTTCTGAATCCATCATCAGTGTTAAAATTTAGTGAAATGTAAAACTTTAGTATCAATATTAAAATTTTCCATTTCTGGAGTGACACAATTAAAAGTGACTAGCATAAATGAATAAGTCATATACTTGTAGTACTTTTTGGTTGGTCATATTTTTATTCTTTGACTATAGTATTCATTTATGATAATGATTTTTAATGTGTTCATGTATTATCTAGTCATATATTTTAGTCATGTACTAAATTAGTCATCTATGTTAGTTGTTTTTAGTTGGTTAAATTATTATCTAGTTGTATACATTATCCCTAGACTAAATTAGTCATTTTTAGTTGGATCACCTAAAATTCCTAAAATTTAGTAGTAATTCAATTGAAATAATTGTGGTGACTAACGTTTTTAGTTGCATAGTCACTAATCTCTCATTTTATACTAGTGAGACAAGTTCCAAGAGGTATTTGAAAACTTAAAGAAAATTTGACCATTGCACCAATACTTAGAGGCCCCAGTTAGGCATTGCCTTTCCACATCCATAGAGATTCATTAGGTAAAGTTGTAGGAGCACCCTTAGGAAAAGTGGAAGAAAAATTTCCCTTTTTTATATACTTCATATGTAAGAACCTTTCTAAAGTTGAACTCAACTATAAACTCACTGAAAAAGAACCCTAGCTATGGTGCACTCTTTGAATATGTTTAGGCACTATATCACTATATACTAAAGTCTTTGTTCATATTGATCATGCAGCCATAAAAATTTAGTGAATAAAACTGATGTCAATGCTAGGATCATTAGGTGTTTGTTATTATTGTAGAAATTTGATCTAACTATTGTTGACAAGCCAGGGAAAGAGAATGTGGTTGCATATTCTTTGTCAAGACTAACTTTTCCTGCAGGAAAATAGGAGATGGTAGATGATTAACTTCCAGATGAAAACCTCTTTTCCATATTGGTGTTATCTCTTTGATTTATTGATATGGAAAATTAATTGGTTATTGGGAGGTTCCCTCCTAATCTATCCTCCAAGGATAATAACAAGATTTGTAGGAAGAGTGCCCCTTTCACATGGATTGGGGAAAATCACTTCAAGTTGGGGCTAGATCATATTTTTAAAATGTGTGTAAGAGAGGAGGAGGTATTTGACATCCTCTCAACATGCCATGTTTGACCCCATGGGGACCTTTTTTCCACTAAGAGGACAACATTCAAATTTATACAAGTTTGCTACTACTAACCTATTCTACATCAACATGCAAAGAGGTGCACTACTAGATATGATGAGTGCCAAAGGATGGAAAATCCTACACCCAAGGATGAAATTCCCATGTAATATCGAGGGAATCTAGAGTGATTTGAGAAATGGGGCATGGATTTCATTGGGCATATGCATCCCCCATCTGCGAAAAATAGGTATATCATTGTGAGCACCAATTACTTGACCAAGTAGGTTGAAGAAAAGGTGGTGAAGGAATCAACCAAGCATAAAGTGTTTTAATTTACAAGGGATAAGATCTTATACAAGTTTGGATTTCCAAGGGAGTTGGTCACTAATCAAGGAGCTTGGTTTACCTTAAATATGTTTGAAAGCATCATGGAGCAGCACCACATCAAACATAGGAAGTCCACTGCCTATCACCTTTAGGAATATGGGTGAGTGGAGGTCACAAATAGAGCCTTGTAGAAAATTTTGACCAAGGTTGTTAGCAACAACATAAGGGATTGGGTAAACCAACTTGTAGAGGCCAATTGGGCCTATAATACCACCTAGAAGACCACTTGTGGATTCACCCCATTTGAGCTAGTTTATGGGAAGAAAACCCTATTTTCCATTCAATTTGAAAATAAAACCTTGATGATGGAAACAAAATTGGATTTGGAAATCACGACAACTCTGCAAGAGAGGATGATCTATCTAAAAGGTTTGGATGAGTTCATATTGTAGGCTCTCATGCATACTCAGGTAGTCCAATTTTAGAGGAAGATTTGGCATGATAAAAAAATTAATGAAAGAACCTTATAAGAGTGTGATTGGCCCCTTCTATATGATTAAAGGTTCATGGATTTCAAATGGAAATGGATGACAAGGTGATTGAGCCCCTATCTAGTGGAAAAATGTTATGAGAATGGGTTTGTCCAAATAAGAACAACTGATGAGGAAGGAATTGTATTGCTTTTTAATGGTTACATGTTAAAGTTATACAAGAATACTCTATGAAAGGAGGAATTCACAATTTCAATAAAAAAGGAGATGAATTCAATTGGTGGCCTCATAACCCTTAGTTTCTATAGCCTCTAATCAACAAAAGAATGCAAAAGAAAAAAAAAAAAAGAAAAAGAAACAAAAATGCCAAAAAAAAGAAAAGCCAAATAAAAGCAAAAATAAAATGCCTAGGTGAAAACCTCCATGAGGCACCTAAGGCCACCTCTAGGGTTGAAAACCTCCATGATGTAGCCCAAGAGTAGAAAAAAGAGAAAAATAAATGAAAATATCCCAGGTGAAAACCTCCTCTGAAGAACCTGGGGGAGGATTTCATATTTGAAACCTCTTTAAAGGTAGCCTGTAGGTCTAATAAAAAAATAAAATAAAATAAAATAAAGAGAAAAAAAATAAAAAGAGGAAGAGGAAGAAACACAGATGTAAATGAGCCCTTACACTAATTTTGCTAACAAGTTTTCCAGAGTTCCAGTCATGCCAAAGGCCCCAATAGTCGAAGGGAACAAGATTCCGCATCCAACTTTTCCACCTCCAAAGCTAGCGTCTCGCATGTTCTTCATCATTCCATCCATCTCCTTACATTTCTCCATCATTAGTCAACCAATCTCACTCAGTTTTTCATCAATCTTGCAGTGCTACAGGATTAACCAGAATTGCTACAGGATTGTGATCAACATAAGGGGAAGGGTCAAATATCATGCTTTCCTTGGGGGAATGAGGAGAGAATTCTACCACACCTCCATCATCTTTCATCCACATGATTTAACTGTTTTTCCATCCAAAAATTTGTCTTTGTTCATGAAGAAACTCCATATATATCCATTCTTCCACATTTTTCACCACCATCAAAGTTTCCAACTCCTGTCAATGGTCTTACCATGGACTATTTGAGCTTATAAATGCATTTCATGAAATATTTTGTGGTTTTGGAAGGGTCTGTGTGAGTGCTACAATAAAGGAGCCAATTCTGTATCAACATGCACAAACCCTATAGAACGATAACCGAAGACACATGAAAGCACCATAATGAAGACTAGGCCACCCCAAAGCATTGAGAGACCATCCTTGAGATCTTGGGAAGCCTCGCCACTCTTGAGGAGCTGCTATAGGGTCACTAATCACATCCAACAATAGAAAATCAATCTGTCACTTGGAGAACTTGTATTAGTAGACTTGACTCAGTTAGACACCTATTAGAGGATATCCATAAAATATTTTTTTTAGAGAGAAGACCAATGAATAAAACAACTGGCATGAAAGGTAACACATCTAAATACCATTAGATCAATCAACATCTTGAAATGACATGCAGACATTGAAGCAACTCAAAAATCACCAGGTAGGCACAGGTATGACACTCCTCGCCTCTTTGTTTAAGTCCATAATGGGTAAAATGCTTTTTAATGAAGGAGGGACAAATTTTATAGGATGGAGGTGGTGAGTAAACTTTTCCACCCTCAAATAGTTAATGTAAAATTCAGTAACCCTTCCATGCAACGTGGAAAATTCAAAACGAGAGGCTGATAATTATGAGGAGTGGGGTCAATGGTCTGGAAAATGCAATTTGTGTATGGGCTAACTCGCAAAGCATGCTAAGCCCACTATCATAAGAGGAAATAAAAAGGAAAGGCCCAATTTCATTTGTATTGAGAATCTCATTCCCAAAATAGTTATAGAGTCCCACTAAGAAATCAAGAATTGAGATATCTACAACCAGGGGTCCTCTAGGGTGCTATAGAGAAGCTATAGGGTTGGCTAGCACTTGCTACAAGATCGGGTTGAGAGGTGAAAGATGGTTCGAATCGATAAGAATTTTCCTCCAAAGCCCCATAATATAAAGAAATCATATATGGAAGGGTAAGTAATGTTTTCTCATCACCTTCCATGGTAAAAAAGATGAAATAGTTTGGTTGAAATTCTACATGTACAAACATATTGTAGCAAACCCTTATAGAATTGAATTTCTTTTAAAAAAAAAATCCATTTTCATATGAGGGAGTATAGGTGGAAGTAAATGTATTTTACTTGAATTTTGGCATATAATTGTACTCCCTTTGACTAGAATAAGAGTACAAACCCTCTCACCCCTATCTTGAAAGCCTAGGTTGCTCAAAACACAACCCTTCAGAGAAAATTCTTTGAGAAAACTTGAGGAAGTAGCAATTGGAAACATGGGAGGGAGTTTCAGTAAAATAGATACCAAAGGCACTAACGGAGTACATCAACACCCTCCTATCATAGATATCTTCCTAAGCCACCAATGTATTGGGTTCTTTGAAAAATTAAAGGGGTATGATGATGAGATAACCCATTAATTTTCCATGCCTTTTCACTCTCAAGGGGAAGATAGTGCCATTGCTATTGTAAGGGGAATTTCCATCCATTTGAATGCAAATAACATTAGCGTAGTTACTACCATTCCTTAAGGAGTTCGATGGGGTGAGGAATATAGTACAAAATCCATCCCAACTAAGAAAAATTCCTTCCTCCTTGAAGAAAATCTAGTTGAAGTAAAAAATGGATTCAGAAGGGAGAGCCTTCCTTACCCTTGGGATGAAGTGGCCTATGACATCCTAAATTACATATCTTGTGAAGGAACATTGATCTTTTTGTATTCCTATCAATTTATACTACTCTAAGTTGAGGTTACAAAAATGGTTCCCCATCCTAAGTACACTTAGTATTCCACATTTTCTTCTTCAGTCCATGATTGAAATGAGCGAGAAGGGGAGAGGAAGGAAAAACTAGTGCATTTCCCATCATGGTCACACAAGGCTCGTTATTATGAATGGCTTACATCACCTTAAAAGCTTTGTTTTATGGACTGATTTTTTGGGCATGGATAGGGAGGCCTTCATCGTGACACAAGCCCAATATTTGGCAGAACATGAAGAGACCACCAAATCTAGCATTGGTAAGGAAGAAGGTGAAAAGGAGGAGGAAGAAGAGGTTGAGATATAGGAAGAACAATTTGAAGATAAGGAAGAGTAAATTAAAGAAGAAGCTAGAAAAGAGAGAAAGGAAAAGGAAGGGAAAATAGAGGTAGTAGAAGAGACCCTTGGGGAGCCTTCTAGACCTTAAAAAAAGAGAAAATAAAATCAGCATGTAAGCCTCTTAGGAGGGGATGTAGAAAAACAGGTGGTTGCTACCTTGGAAGCCCTCAGCACACCCATGAAACCAAAAAGGAGGAATCCAAAGTAGGGCCCCTTATACTTCAAAAACAGGAAAAGAACTAGGATCAAACAAGGGAAGCCTCAACCTCCTTCAATAGTCCCAAACACAATTGAGGAATCTGTCAACCACCAAGAAGGAGAATTTGGATTAGGAAAAGGGAAAATTGAGGAAGTCACCTCCCTCAAATCCAATGGAAAGCAACCTCAGTCATTCCAAAGGATTCCAACCACTAGGGTAGCTAAATTGAAGAAATCAAAAGAAGAAACTACCCTGCTACAAGAAAGAACATAATTGCTACAGGATATGGAGAAACTGTTATAGGAAGGGACATCAACACTCGAGGAGGGAGAAGGACGTCCATAATGTCTCCAAGAGCTTGATCCACAAACTTAACTTAGATCTTATTATAAGTTTGTTGAATTAGGAAGTATTAACTCGAATATTTTGTAATTCCCCTCCTATTTAAGTTAGAAAAGGAGAGAAGTCGAACTCATTGGTGGAAGCAGATTGCCAAATCAAAGAAAGTGGAGGATGTAGGCTTCAAGGAGGAAAATATGTAGAAAATTGGCAAGGAAATGAAATGGATGACTCGAGGTTGAATGAATAAATAATGAGGGAGCTATTGAAATTAGAAAATCAAGGATTAAGAGAGCAGGTACAGGAAAAGGAGGAACAAATTGCCACCATGGAAAGCTTGTCCATGGAGGCCATCAAGTGCAGGAAGCCACCCAAATCATATGCCATATTCCTCAAAAAACAATGGTCTCAATTTCAAATCAAGACATTGGGACAATATGGCTCTCTCCCATTTAATGATGATAGGAAGTTCATTGACTTTTTCCAACAATCAAGCATTGAAGACAAGGCCAAATTGGTTGAATTCCACGTGCACAACATGATCCTCACAGAAATAAAATTTTGTGACCCTAATTCAAGGTTGGGAGATGCAAAAATGATATCCCTATTGTCTTGGTTTGTCCATGAGGAATCAAGGATTGAGGAAATGAAAAACATTAAGGCCAAGTAAGTAAGTGACCCTCTATATATTAGAGAAAAAATAAAAAGTTTCACGTCTATCATAAGCAACCATAGCTTGATATTTTTAGACCCTAAACTAGCCCATTGCTACTTGGACAAGTAAGAGAAATCCATCCTTCATTTTGAAGACATTTTTAGGCTTTTGGGAACTGAGATTTTGTAGGCCTTTTGAGAGGAGATGCCATGCTCTACCCCATAGTCTACAAATCAAGGAATACCACCCCCTTGAGAGGTGGAGGAATTCCATAGAAAGTACCCCACTCTACAAGAGAATTGTTCAAAGATTGAAGATCAATTAGATATGCATAAATATCAATCCTCCCTTTATCTTAATCTTATAGTAGAGACGAGATCAAGTAGAGGAACACAGGGAGTGGTTAGCCATAGAGGAAAATTATTCAGGATTTTATCCACAAGAGGGCACACCATCTGAGGTGCCTTGGGATGTCAAAGAGGCCACCAGGGCCGTGCATGAGCTACAAATCATTGATTAAGTTTCGCAAAGGGTGAGAAACACCTTCAACAATGGGTGATGATGGGACCCATCAATAGGTGTATTAAAAGGCTCATTCATCTACCCTTTGGTGTATAATATCTAATTTTATCACATTAATTAACATATTTTTTGGCTATAATGTTCTCAATAGGAATATTAAAGGATGTTTGCCAAAATTTTTGGCCTAAAGTGGTTAATCTATAGGAAAAAGGGAACTTTTGAATGAATTTACTATGTAGAGGCACGTTGGAGGGATCTAGAGTAGATGTAGGAGGATTTTCCCCTCTAATTACTCTCCTTAAACTTGACTTGATCCCTAAAATCACACATCAACAACTCAAGGTCTACTAGCATCCAATGAACTGAAGCACTTGCGAGTATCTAAGGGATCTAGATCCAATTTTTTTGATATTTTGGAGGGAGGTAGTCCACCTTCCAGGGAGGCTACCCCTCAATCATCTTTGTGTTGGGAAAATACCAGGGGGGGTGAATTAGTATTTTCAAATCAATAACATTTTCATTTCATATTAAGATTTCTATACATGACTTTACTGAAATGAATGTGTGTGTGCACGCAACATTTCTTAAGATAACTAATGTACATCCAATAAACTTATTTTTCAGTTAATTCATCATATGTGTTGGGTTGTGTTATATTCTTTCCACGACTAACCTACGTAGTGAAC
>APFE031180256.1:8881-62718 GCA_000404065.3 Pinus taeda
CCTCTTATACCTGTGGCTGCAATAGTTGTTTCATCTCCTGAGTTTGACCCCAAATCTTTCTGAATAGCTGCAACAGTCTTCTTCTTCTTGCCCTCGAACTTCTTAGGTCTCAGCTCTGGATGCAGAATCCAACAATGCTCATCATCATGACCATCCTTTTTACAGTGAGTGCATGAAGCCTTGCTTTTCTGTGCAGCGTTAGCCTTCCTTGCTTTCCATTTCTGCTTTCTTTTCTCCTTACTCTTGCTTGCAGTGGGTTGGGATGATCCCCCAACTTCTGGACTTCCATTCTTTCCTCTAGCTTCTAAATGAGTAGCTTATACAGATACCTCATCTATACTAGTGGGACTAAACATGAGGATAGTGTGCCTCATGTAGCTGTGTAGACCACCAATGTACTTCAACATAGTCTCAGGTGAGTCTAGTGAGATTCCTAGAATCAATGCTCTCTTTCTAAATTCTTGAGTGTACCCTTGCACACTTTGCCCTTTCAATTGTTGAAGAGTTTACCAACTCATCATGGCTTGCTGCATGTAGGCCAATGGATAGAACTACTTTTTGATTGCAGAAACAAATTCACTCCAGGTAGAGATAGTCTTACCATGTCTTTTCATGTCAGCTTGGGTCTTGCCTTGCCACCAAACCAAGGTAGTGCCTCCAAGGCGTAGGCTTGCCAGCTGAATCTTGCTCTTGTATGAATTGATATTCTGTACTCTGCAATAAACATCAATTTGTCTAATCCAATTGTCCAGCTTTTCAGCATTCAACTCTCCATCATATATAGGTAAATCAAATTTAACATCTAGTTTGATCAAGGATGCTTTCTTTTTAGGGCTATTAGGAGGTGTGAGAAAGCTTTCTTCTTTCCCTTTGCCTTTTGAGTGGTCATGGAAGTCAGAATCATCTTCTCCTTTGTCTTGTTTAGAGCCCGATGAATCTTCATCCTTATGTTTTCTAAAGTCCCTATACATTTCTTCTACCATGGACTTTATAGCTAGGAAACTATCTATGAATTGAGGGTCTAGCCCCATAGAACCTTCCTCTGACATTGTCTTCCGAGGATAGACTCTCCCAACTTCAAGATTAGTTTCAACCAACTATCCTTCTCCTAATTTGAGCATTGATCTAGTTAGCATTCAACAGCTAAACCAACATAAGCTTGTCTAACCTTAACAGCCTAAAGCTCTAATACCACTTGATCTGAAAATCACTCGTGAGTGATCTCAGTTAAATAATTAATGAATGAAGGTATTACAAACTCATGTGCTGGTGTGTGTCTATGTTATTTTAAGCAACGGATCGATCAGATTACAAAATACACAGACACTGGAAAATGGAAAAAAGTAAGGGAAACACGGTAAGCAAAGACAAGAACAAAACAAATTAATAAGGAGTTCACCCTATTCTCCAGGGCTACATCTCTGGTCCAGCTTTCAGTGGTGGCCTTCTTTTATTGTGTCTTTATAGTAGAGATTTATAATGAGGAGCTCAACTTGAGTCTCTTGAAACTGAGGATGCTTAGTAGGATGGTTCTTGGATTCCCCAAGCCACTAGAGTGCACAGACTCTTTCCTTACCAAGTCTCGGCCTCTCTGGTCTTTGATGGGATGAGTCCAATGGTGCTGAATTCTCGACAGATATCCTCATAGGGATTGCTTGAACCTCTCAATCTTGGTTCTGTCTGTTCGATGCTACCTTAGGTCAGCTCGGCTCTCTGTTTTCTACTTCTTGCTTCACTGTCTCTTTAGCCTTTTCTTTCACTGTTTTTCTTCTCTGGTTCTTCCTTCTCTTCTCTGTTCTGTTCTCCATCTGTTCATGGCTTAAAGCCAATTTGTCCTTGACTGTTCGCTTCCTCTTCCACCCCTTTGGATCGCCTACTACTGTTCACTTGGAGTTCCCTACCTCTGTGTCATTGCCAACGTCTCACAGGGAGGTGGCCACTTGTCCTCTCACGAATTGCGCTAGCTCTTCCTCAACGGTTCGGTATTTTAGTTACACTGTGGAATGACTCATCTGCCAACTCAGTAGTCAAATCGAACTTCAAACTTTTATATGTTGTAGTTTAATTCTCCCGTCAGATATGGTTTTCCCATCGGGTGCAATCTCCGCCATTAGATCTGGAGTCCCTAGATCCTACGGTGTTTGCTCATTTCATACAGTTGACTCGCTCGACCATTAGCCTGCGATGAGAGGAATTTTTCTCTCTCATTCGCCGGACACGCATCATGCGATGAATGGAATCACTCGTTTTCTTCCAAATCCGCTTACTGCCCCATTATGCCTCTGATATACCGCCAGTTTCGGAGCGCGGGACCTGCCTTTCGCCTTAGCACTTTCCCTACGGTTTCCTGGCTTCCCATGTGACCGAGCGCTCTGGGCTTTTCCTTCTTGAGGGGTTTTGCCTAGCGATGCACAATTACGTTAATCAAGCATCAGAAATGCCCTTTGTTCCCTGATTCGGGCTTCCTAACTGCCAGTTTTACCTCCTGCACGGTCTCCATGGGCCTCAGTCAGCGCACTTTGACCGAGGTCCTCATCGTTCCTTGCTGACTGTAAACTGCCATTGTCCATAGGTCTTCCTGATAGCTCTTTGTTCAAAAATTCAAAGTCTGTCCTGATTTGATACAGTCATGGCACTTAATAATTTTTCATGGATCCAATTTGGATCAATACCAGTGGTTGAACAAGCAAAAGAAGTAATAGTAAAGAAGGAATTGGTCAATGAATTTACTAATATTAATCCACAAAACCCAAAATCGACCACAAGGCAAGCAGATGAGGTCATTATAAAATAGGAATTAATTGAGAAGCAAATGAAAAGGAAAGCCACCATCGAGAACCAATATCGAGCATTGTTTAGAGAAAACATTACTAAGTTGAGAAAACAGGTGATACGGTCGCGGAGAAGGGAAAGAAAGTGAAGCAGGAATGTCAGTCAAGTTGCTGCGAATCCTGGAACTGATAGAACAACTTCAGCAGTAGCACAGACTGAAGGCAAGTATACGATCTTGACATCCACGTAGACCGAATTGCTTCTCCATTTGGTATAGGTTTGGGAATTCTTGTTGACCGCAGAGATTCAAAAATGGAAGGCTGTTGTGTCCAGCCTTCAGTGTTGATCTATTCCTATTGAATATCACTAGAAAGGATTGAAGGAAATATGGGAGAAAGAAGCGAGAGTTGTGTCTGATCACATCACTCAGGTGGAGAAGGCCAAGTAGGTGCAGGAAAAGCTATAGAAGAAGATTGAGGAGTTGCAGAGGTAGGTCGAGTTATTGAAAGCAGAAAAAGACGAGATATTTTCCTTCACGTGGCAGATCATGGCATGCAGACCTCTTGGTCATTGCTATGCCCTATTCCTCCACCAAAAATACTTGTTCTTCTGCCTGGAGAGTACTCATTAGGAGATAAGCCATGATATGGAATACCCCATGCAATTCCTGAGGATCTTGAGAGGCCACAATCAATTAAACCAACATTTGATATGTCAACTTTATATGCATAAATACATCTTGGAGAACAATTAGTCATTCAATCCAGTATCGTATGTGGGAGACATTCAACTGAGAGCATTCACATCCTTCGTGATTAATCAGGTCAAGTGGAAAAAGGCCTTCGACACATTTGAAGAAAATCAAGCAAATCGACCACTTGTGATCAGAATGGAACATTTTTAATTATTGGATATTTATAATAGACATCAAACATTTATGTAGTTGGAAGGATGAAAGGACCAGATGTTGACAACAAAGAAGTGGTGTGTTGACCTGTGTATGAGGAAAATATTCACTTATCAACAGGAAGCCCAGGATGCTTGTCAGAAGTGCTGGATGTTGTCATCATCGACAATTCGTTTGAGAGAAACTTTTGGGGGCCGCCAATTTTTCCAGGGATATGAAGAGAATTCCACAGTATATTTCCTGCATATGACACTATGGGGTCTAGTGGATAGGTCTGAGATTTCAATTCCCCATCATTTGGTTGCCTTCTGAGTAGTACACACTAGCTTATGTGGCAGAAGAGGATTGGTGGAAGGATACCCTTCGCTTGGATGGATTTAAACCTCTTGGGATAGATATGGTCGCACAATATGATCTTGTACAACTCCATTTTAGTCATAGTGGGTATAATATAGACCTTCACAGGAAACGAGATGCATGCGGACATGCAGATAAGCTAGTTGGGGGGATATGTTGGTCAGTATATTTGCTTATTTTTACCTGTTTTTAACCACTTCACCTTACCCATTTCATAACTTTTTGTGAGGTTAATTCATGTCTCAACTATGAAGGTATGATAAATTGGCATTTCTTTCTTAATATTGATTAATGAAACGTTGTCCTAAGGGGAACACTACCTATGTGACTTTCTAACTCAAAATTTCTTGCAGAATCAAGATAACGATGACCAATAGGCAATGAATCAGCACACGACTGTTGATGAGATGGTAGTGCTATTTTGGAACAGGGACTATAACAACGTTCAACCAACGAGAAGCTGATGGACCAATATTATTGATATCTTTTGCATTATGTTTCTACCTTAATGATTGTTGTATATTTGCGGGCAGACAGAGCTGCTGAACCTTTGAGTCTGTTACTAATATTTTTGTAACAATGGAATGTATAAGTAACGGTTAAGGAGGTAGAAATGGGGACAATTGATCCGAGAAGTGTAACAACATACTTTACTGTATTTTCTTTTGATTAATGCAATTTTGATTTTCCTAAACACTGAATGATCTTAGATCTTTTGCCACAACCCTAATCAGAGAGTTGGGCCACTATTGGATTAGTAGTATCCATAGATTTATATTGGTTATGTTCGCTTTACTTTATTGTTGTAATGATTTATTGATTGTATTACTGCGAGATTAGATTGTTGTTACTCTGGTTTGCTACTACTACTATTTATTTGTTGTTACTGTTATTTGTTTTTTGTTATTTTTTTTATTTGTTGTTACTATTATTTACTTGCTTGTTTGATTTACTGCTCAATGTTGGGTAGAGAACATGTGGCCTGCATAGACGTTGCATGTTATCCTTGAAACAATTAACGAGCCTGAGGTTCAAAATTAATGTGGGGAAGGGTGAATTTTGTAATTCATATCTCAACACCAACATCATCCTCAAGGAATGTATCTTTCCACTGTATCATGGCCTCCTAGATAGAGTTCTAGTGGAGAATACATAAATTAAATCTATCTTCTTTCTTTAAGCAAGAGGCATAAAAGATTGAATGAATTTTAGAGTGGTGTAGAAATTCCAATTTGAAATCCATTGGTTCAATACAATTGAGAACCTTATAGAGGCCATTAAACTTTGGGGAAATATTTTGGTGTAAGTTATATTTAAGGGATGTATGTGTATAAGGCTACAAAGAAGGAACAAACAATCCCCTTCCTCAAAAGTCATTCAAAATGATGTTGATCAACTTACTACTTCATCCTATACGAGTCATTACCAAATTATCTTTATAAGTGTGAAGTAATTCAACTTGGGCTAAAAGGTTTTGATCGAAATCCTACATCTTAGGGACTCTAGGTAACTAGGATAATATTGATGTGGCATTTTGGACATAGATAGCCTTGAAGGGAGTTACTCAAGTGGAAACATGATGAGTTGTATTTTACCACCATTTTAATAGTGGTAAATGTTGAACCCATTGGGATCGTCATTCTAAAGTGAAGCACCTCAACTATGCTTCCAAACACTTGCTAACAACTTCAATTTGACCATTAATTTAGGGGTGATGGAAAGTGCCACAATGCAATTGACTGCCCTAGAGCCTAAAATCTTCTTGCCAAAAATATCTAGCTAAAATTGTCTCATAGTCAATCACATTAGATTGTGGCATAACATGGAGTTTAAAGAACTATCCATTAATACTTGAGAGACAATAGAGGCTTTAAAAGGGTCTCATAGAGCACAAAAATAAGCATATTTTGAAAGGTAATCAACCATAACCATGATACCTAATTTATTTCCAAATTTGGGTAACCCCATAATTATTTCCATAAGAAATTCAGTCCACACAATTATAGTTGTCCTAGATTTTTTAATGTTTCTCCATGAATTCATTTGTAAAGATCACGTTGTTACTACAAAAGCCTAGAAATCCTTCGTCATGCCTTCCCAAAAAAATGAATGTTTGATCCTTTCATATGTGTTATAAGTGTAGAAATAATCTACTGATCGAGATTCATAGAATTCAAATAACAATAATGATTTAAAGGTGGAATCCCTATTTTAACATATATTCCCTTTATTGTGAAGCTCTTCCTTGGATTAGATGAAAAATATTGGGATATATGAACCATTATTTGTATACATCATTCAACAAATTTTCTTTGATGAGGGACACTTAAAAGAGAGATGCTTCCTCTTCATATTTTCTAGAGATAGAATTTGTTAATACATTATCCTTTCCCTTCATATAAATTATGTCATAATCATATCAAAACATTTTAATAACTCATTTATATTATTCAAGCAATGAAATCACTTGCTCTGGGAATTTATTTCAATCTATGATATGTTACGTTTTAATATTGAAAAACTACCCTTTTTCGGGGGGGGATCTACCCTCATGACTCCCTCCTATGCCCAAAACATAAAAATCATGTGTAGGACTAATCATGCAAAGAATACAAAACATACTCCACATTCTCCAACTTGTTGTTTCCTTTGCATACAAGGGGTCATAGGAGTACATGATTAAAAATCCAAGGTAGCATTGTCCATTGTTGCTCTACACCAAAAGAACTTCTCAATTCTTACATACTTTGTTAATGATTCTACAACATTCTTCAAAGAGTCCACCTTTACTAGAAACGCCTTCTTTTCTTCAACCATGTTTCTCACAAAGTGATATTGAACATCACTATGAGAATGACAAGTTGTTTTCTTTGCTAGAAAGACTGAACTATGACTGTCACAATATAACCTTGTAGAATTATGTACAAACCAACCTAATACTTGAACCAAATCTCTATAACCATATAGCTTCCTTACTTACATGAGTGGTTTGCATTTACCAATCTTCTATAGTTGCAAGTGGCACTATAGAATATCTCTTACTCATCCAACTAATTGCTCCTCCAAATATCGTAAACATAAAGCCATTTGTAAATATTTTGCAATCCACATATCCAACACAATAATCATTGTCAAATCCATATATTTCTAGCACTCTTTCTTCTCCATGTCTTCCTTGGTAACAAATTTCATAATCTATAATGCCACACAAATACCTAAAAATCCCCTTTATAATTTTCCAATACTCCTTCCCTAGTTTTGACATACACCTAATCAAAACTTTCATTGTTTGTGTAATGTCTATTTTAGTATAGACCATTTCGTACATCAAATTTCCAACATCATTAACATATGGAATCTGAAACATGTGTTGAACAAATTGTTGTCATTGAAGTCAAAGGTCTTATGGTGCAGATGATCCATTGGTCTACAAATTTCAATCCCGTAGTGGCTTCAACTCCAGAAATTTGTGGGTTATGGGCCCATGAATATCGTTTCTTCTTCCCATTTTATAGCAATGAAGCTAGCGCTCCTCCAAATACCTAAAACCTTCATGTACAGGGCCTCCTTCATGTCCTAATTAAAGCTAGAATGCATAGGCCTCACCTCATATTAGACTCACTTGCAACTTGGGCTTGAACAAATTTTCGACAATCTTCACTACATGAAGGTCTGAACAAACAAATCGAATTAACTAAGGCCTAACCCTATGGGTTCCACCCTGAGGTCGGGGTTCAACTTCAATGTTGGTCCCTTTTCTTTTATTCTCCACAACTAAACCAAAGCCCGACCTCACAGGCCCCACCTGAGGTCATGGTTCGGGCTTGACGTACTCCTTGATTCCTTCCACCATAGCTAGCCGTAACTACTTTGAGACCCGACCAAGCTGACTCGGTCCCACCTGAGTTGGAGATAGGGCTAGTTGACCTTATTTTGATTTGGGACTTGTGTTGTGGCCCAACTGGCCCAACCAAATCTCTCTTTGGCTTTACATGTCGGCATCCTCTCCTTTTCTCCCTTTCACCTAAAGCTAGATCACCACATTGCTAAGTACTCAAGACACAATAATCCCAACTCCATATCCCTCTCTTAGGTGGTAGCTACAATCTATGAAGGTTATCATCTCTCTTTTGCTAGGGTCTAAGCATGTGGCGGCTAATAATAAATGGCACACATAAATGGGATAAAAGGAAACACATGTAGGTTTCAAAACACACTAGAAACTTGGATTTAAAAAAAAAAAATATTACATATATGACCCCTCTCAGCCTAACACTATTCGTCCTAATATTACATTGCATTGGCCATCCCTTGACACACTTGCAGGCGGCTTATAAAAAAAGAGAAAAATAACAAACCCTAACATAATGATGAATCTCATCCTCTTCCACAACAAACTTGCAAACATGTAGTTAAATTTTATAAAAATATGAGGAAAATCATGTCATGTATTGCCGAGTGCCACGCCGCCCTTTTAGAAGCATCCAAGAAATAAATCTGGTTTGGGGTGTGGTTTATGCCCCTACATGAGCTTATATCATTAATATTATATATAATTGTCCAAGTATATTAAAAAGGGGTTCTCATGACAAAGATGAAGTCAAAAAGTAGAATGGTAACTTCAAACCCATGGATTAGGATGCCCATGGTATTTTCCCATGGTATTGGATGTAACACCCTCCTCCCACATCTACCCAAGCAACTAGCTAGCTGGGGTAAACATGCGCTGAGAGGTCACTATGATATGATTTGACATCATAAGTTACATTAAGGAAGTGGAACCAATGGAAACACACCATACAAACATTCAACATTAGCATTAGGATACTCAAGGACCAACCCAATCTTTATGCCAACTAGCCCCTAGGTCCCACTGACATTTGGACCACTTGACCCCAGATGTTCCCATGCTATAGGTCTGCTAGCATCCAAGAGGCTTTGGATGCTCTCATGACAAGGCATGCTAGTGTCTAGGGACTATTTTTCTCAATGTTGTTCCAACGTCCACGAGATTTGAGCCACTTTTTTCAGGCCCATAGCCTAGGTCACTGCCTAGAATTAAATGACACCTTCAGAATAGTAAGATAACAAGGAAACATTGATGCAAATGCAAGTACTTGAACAAGCCCTTACTATATCCCTACTAGCCATGACAACCATTTCGTCAAACATATCACAAATATGTAATCTACATGTGTAAACAACATATCTAAGCATAGGGATCTCATACTTATCTAAGAGTCACTAAGAAGCATTGATGCCTGAACACATTAGCTCCCATTTCATTCATTAGGTCATCGATACATTATTCATTCATTTATAAGTAAAACCATGATGAGAGCCATACATCATCATTGTCATAATAAATGCTTATAACCATCATAATAAGAATAGAAATATCAAGGATACATTAGTCATAGAATCCACATATAAACTAGTATAATACTCATGAAATAAAAATGAGAAATAGCCTGATATTATTTATGTAAAATAAACCCCGGTATGGGACTACCACTCCACCCGACCGTAAATTGGATGAGCCAAGTCTCTCTTCAGCCAATCACCCTCGTGCCATATTCCAAACATGAATGTGGGAACACATAAAACACATCAATCCAAAACCATCCAAGTTTTCAGAAGCCAACCACCTCAACCTATCAAACAGTGATTCCACCTCACGGTTGGACATCAGATGAACCATCATTAGATTGGTCTCTACCCAATCCTTCCAAGGCCCCAGAGTGTTTGTTCCAACCGAAGCTTCTAGGACTAGTAACTCAACCCACAATTTATTTTGGGCCTCCAGAGCGTTTGTCCTACAAGGGCTTCTAGGACTAGTAACTCAACCCACCAAGGGCTTCCAGAGTGTTTTTCCAACCAACGCTTCCAGGACTAATAACTCAACCCAATTCGTTACAAGGTGTCCGGAGCATTTTTCCAACCAAGGCTCCAAGAACTAATAACTCAACCCAAGATAAAGGAAACATGAGAACCAACCAGAAAAACAAAGAAATGAACCCACATCACCATGGCTATCTATGAAATGGTGAGGCTAGGAAAATACACTTTCCATCCAGGTAATCCTCCATCCCAGTGACATATAATGACCAAGAAACCACATGTATGTGTCATGCATGCCAAAACTAGTGAGGGAACATACATGGAACTGGTACCTGCAAGAAAAACCCATTGTATCTTATGATCCCGATGTCCTCTTGCACTTTCCTACTCTTCCTTTGCCTTCTTGCTCCAAAAATCCAAGCATGCCACAATCTCCAAGAGTTCTCCAAGAAAACTCTAAGTGTCCAAGAGTATGAGAGAGAGAATAAAGAGAGCTCCAAAACTAAACTGACCAAGCTTACCAATTGATCCTCAGAAGCCTTTTATCAATGAGGCCTCTATTTTCTTCATTTTCCATTATCTCCCTTCAATTTCCTCCTCACATGCAACCTATGTCCTTTCACCTTCCTTTTCTCCTAATTTCCATTATTTTCATAAATAAATGTGCCCAAATGCCATTTTTAGTTTCCAAAGCCTTTTCTAATTTCCTTATCCACAATAATCAAATGAACACCCACTAGGATGTTTTTACCAACATTAATATTGGAATACATGTCCGATGGCCGTGGTCTTATCTATTTGTACATGAATTTTTAACTGGGGTTATTACAAAACCATCCCCCTTAGGGGAACACTGTCTTCAATTTTCAATGACACATATAACCAATAAGACTACTGAAAACAAAACATATTGCCCATGAAACTTTATAACTCAACTCGTTGTAGTATTTGCAATGACCATGTGCTAAAACATCACAAACATACTTTTTACTGGATCTTTATAAAACAACTCATTATGGTATTTACAATAAAAACCACATATACACACATACACATTTGCTTCACCCAACAAATAATCACACTATCTATGGAGCTTTATAAATCCGGCTCGATATAATATTACAATGATATACAAATATACACATATACACATTTTCTCAACGAACAAATAAAAGGATATCATGTTTGCATCTACAATAAGGGAATCCAGAGGCTCACACCTCCACCCTCAAAGTAATATCAGGATTCACTTCCTTTGCAAGAAGTCAAGAATCCATTGTTAAAGTCAAAGCTACATCAAATGTTCAGCATTGCAATCTTACACCACTTGTCCTCTCAGCAAACAATTATTGACTCATTATTCCTGGTCACACTCCCAATGTACAGCTAATGCCATCTAGAAATGCTAATGACCAAAACAAATCCATCCCCGACCTTCCCTTCTCTACCACACAGTCCCTTGGGTAATTCAATCACCCCTTATGTGTAGTCACTCACCCTCCAATTTCCCCGACATCCCCTATCCTAGACGATCCATCCCTTGGCAAGGCTTCCTCACATCGAAAGGTTAAGCAACCAAGGCATACAACTGCCTCAAAACCATCATACCAGTCATAACATGCGCATGGAAATCAATGGAAACTATTGGGTACTAGTGGCCCACAATGGCCCTGCTCTTGAATGCTTTACCGACATATTGTTTCATGTTCTAATTTCTTTCACTGTTGTTTCTAATTCTTGTGGTCAGTTTCAACCACCCAACCAGGCATCCCATTCTTTCCTGTACCAAGTACATAATTTCCATTAGATTCAAAATAAATCAAAATAACTTCAATTCATACCTCATTGGTGGCTCTTCAATAAGGTAAACTTGCAATTCTATTTGCTTCTTGTCACAATAAGTCAAACTAGCGTCTTTGACCAAATCATCATGTATAAACATATCACATCAGGTTAGCTCAAAACACAACCATATGTAACCATCATAAACTAGAATCATAGATCACATGTAATCATCATAGACCAGAATCGTAAATCTCATGCATAATAAAACTGAAATAAAATATTTATACTTATCCTTTAATCAATCCTTAGCTTTTACCTTTTTCCTTATTCTAGAAGCACACCAGATTGGTTGCACACCCGAAAAACACCCAATTCCTTCTCCTCAACCATGTGCACCTACACATAGTGTGCATCACACACATACAACCACACATGACATACACCACCATGCAATACATGCATCTACACCTGACACACAACACATACACCTACACCCAGTGTACACCACCACATAATACATATACATACATAGAGTACAACATAATGAATACACATGTCATGATACCATGACTACACAATGCACATACATAGTACCACATGCCCGCAACATAGGATGTACGACATGCACATAATACCACATGTACACTGGTACCATAGGTAAAACATGTACATACTACCACTTGTACACAGCACCACCTACACAACATGTGCACAACATCACATGTACACAACACCACTTGCACAATGCGTACACAATGCCACATGTACACTGCACCACCTATACAACATGTACACAATACCACATGCATGACATGTATACGACACCACATGTACACAACATCACATGCAAGACATGTACACAACACCATCTACACACAGAACCACATGTACAACATGTACATGGCACCACATGCCCACATCACCACTTGTATAATCATGCACACAACACCATATGTACATAGCACCATATGTACAACGTGCACACAACACAATATGTATATAACACTGCATATACAACATGTACATTGCACCCTATATACACAACACTACATATCCAACATGTGCACATCACCATATACACACAACAACACATATCCATTATGTGCACAGTACAATATGTACACAACACTGAATATCCAACATGTACATAACACCATCTATACCCAACACTGCATATGAAATATAACCACAACACTATCTGTACCACCCTGTACATAACATTGCATAAACAACATGTACACACACTATATATACAAACACCGCATGCACACAACATCACATATGCAACATGTACAACATATACAACATATGCACAACAATAGTACCACACATCCAAAACAAAACTGTCTCTACCAAGCAACCTTTCTTCCAGTATCTTATCCATGCTTTTCGAAACATGTCGCAGACCATACCACTTTCATTTTGTTGATGTATCCCTTAGAGTTACCTACCATAACATAAACATAGGAATAATATAAGCATATAATATCAATTCATATCCACATGATACTGACCTCGTATATTTGTCATGGCTACTGCTCCTGATTGATTCCTCGTAAGACCAGGAACCTCTTCATGCCATTCACCTACATAATCAATCATTCTTCCACAAGAATGATCCTCGATGACCATGTCGAACAGTGACATAGATACATGGATACATACATACATATACATAAACATTAACATAAACAATCATGATCCTCTCAGACAACGATGTGCATACATACACATACATTCATACAAATATCAACATAAAATAATAATGATATCCTCAGTCAATGACATACATAGATACATATGTACATATAAACATTAGCTTAAAATAATCATGATCCATGATGACCCTGTAAGACATGAAATACATACGTACATACATGTATACAATGTAATTACTAGATATCATAAGGTCAATGTTAAGAGAACTCCCTTTATGCATGCAACACATGCGTAACATTGAGAACAACAGTTCCTAACATAGACAAGGCATATGACGCCTCAAATATATTTACTTTAATTTTATCATGAATATCTTTCTATCTTCCATTTACCCCAATGAACTCAACCAATCCAACTGATTGTCATACTCTTACCTTTAGTTGCCCTCACACATGCCCCGACTTCATCTGAGTCTTACATTACCTATTGGGTTCCACACAACTCTCCCTGAGCTCCACTAACTTTCCTCTTTCCAAATCAATTCCAAAGACTCAAAACTTAAAAGGAAAGACAAGAAAAAAAGAAGAAGAAAAGCATGAAAATCAATAACAATACGACTCCACAAACAAAGTGGCAAGGCCTTGCACCAGACATAAACAAAACTGAAGTCAAGCACAACAAATCTCAAAAATATCAAAAGAACAATACTGACAACAAATTCCATGACTCAATCCCCATGGTTCCCAATGCTTCCAAAGGAAAGCTCAACCTAAGCCTTCTTCAATATTTCATGGCAGTCTCTTTCTCATGCAATCCCCTACATCATATTGCCATGAACGTATAATTTTCAATTTGTAAATAAACATAACAACATAATAGTTACCTTACCTTGTTGTGCTAAGCACATTTCCTTGTAACTGAACACATCCATGCCATCTCTCAAGGGGCTCCAATTCCCTTGACGAATCCATCCATAACTAGAAACTAGCTGATATACCTGTCAAATACATGGTCATGACTTTAGCGCATACCCTCGTAATGTTAGAAAAAATCAAGTTTAAGAAGACCTCCTATATGCCAAGCACTCATTCGTTTGGAATTAGAGTTTCCAAACATAGCCAAAGGAATTATTTCCCAATTCCTTTCTTCTACCTTTTTACTTTGTTGGAATCAAGGCTTACTATGTGTTCTCACATCACCTAATTGTTAGTTATATAAACACATCAACTATTACCTTGTCATGCTTATACCAAGCATGTTTCCTACAACTCTTCACACATGTCAAACACATGTTCCAAATATCAAGACAATCATAATGATCAATTTGAAATCAAACTTTACGAAGACTAACAATGATGTCATAATCCATAGTCAACTCATAGTCATTAAAACATAATGTTACAACTATCACCTACTACACTCAACTACATATAAACTATCTCAACACATATGTATTAGTACAATCATCTTAAAACAATATTGTTTGAACACATACTCATATTATGAAATTCATCAAACATCCAACCAACTTGCAAACATACCATGTTAAATTAATCAACTAGACGACATAATCAAACAATCAAGTACCAAATATACGACATAAGAAAACTTGTACCTCAACTTATCTCAGGGGAGGCTATCTTTTCCGCACAATCAATCTAGATGAGCATGGTATAACTTGACAACATATAAAATCAACCACAAATAAGGTCATGATATCCATAATAGTCACTAGCTAATATGTCCACATCATAAGCTCATAAACATTTATCATTCATACACATCTACACAGTCAGTCTAGATTAGTGTAATATAATATCACAACATATTAACTCATACCTGAATGTCATAACCCTAACCATTCACATAGGCCAATCCAACTTAGTATGATAGATATAACATCAATATCTTAATGTGATAACTATAATCATCAAGCTACTAGCATATAACAACAACAAATTATATATCATTCTCATCAACAACATATAACCTAATCATCAAGCTAACTATCATATAATAACAACAAGTTAACCTATAACATACTCAACAACAACATATAACATATATCATAATCATAACAAGTTAACCTATAACATACTCATCAACATAATATAACATAATCATCAATTTATCTAACTATTGACGGTGTTGGACCTGCCAACATGTCAAGGGATCTCCCCGATAAGAAGTCCCAACTAGACCTTAGATCGTTTAGAGTAGGAGTCCTAGTAGTGGGTAGTAAAGCTATGCCTTCACTGCGATAGCACGTAGAGGTAAGTGTGATATATTTGTCGGATGCAAGTGTGTGACCTTGTAGTGAGTCAAGAGAGATGCATGGGGAGGGTCTAACACACGAAGGGGAAAAGAAAGTGTGTCCCTTAGAAGTCTGTAATAGTACGCAACCGAAAAGGAACACATGAGTTGAATAGCATCACAAGCTGGAAAGCAGAATAGTTGACAATCCAAAGTGATAGGTTAAACCAACAACACAACTTCAACAAGATTCATACAAACGTATACAAAATAGTTCATACACAAATTCATAAGTTAAATAACATACATTGCTAAAGCAACCAGAATAGTCCAACTACAATAACAACATATGCATGAAAACATGTTGGCTCTATTATATTATGTAAAAGTGAAGTTCCATCCATACATACAACCATGACAACCACTAGCCCCAATAGTGGAACATTACAATCAACACCGCCTGCTCCTCCAAAGAGATGTACTCGCTCTACACTATGGAGAAGCCAAAGCTCATCACAATACTCTCCAATCCCTCTCTAAGAAATTCCTAGAAAAAGCTTAGCTCCCAAAATCCCATTCTATGATTTATGAGGTTCTATATATAGCAAAGGGTGGGGTGACCGTTAACATTCCCCTTTGTGACTCTTGGACTACCCTCATGACTCTTCAACTTCGTTACATATAACTCTTTACATTACATATGACTATTTGCCTTCCACTAATGACACTTGGAATTTCACTTTAAATTACATCTCATTACAACAATTACGGCTCATAGTAATGAGGTGGCCAAGAAAACACATAAGACAACTCGACATGACACTATTGACATGTACTCACTGATTGTGGTGTCCATGTCAAGCTGTCATGTTGTTAAGTGATGGATGTGTCCTTGAATTTACTTTGTCTTCATCTCCGCATAGTTTGGTGCTGCAGGGTCTTCAATGGTCTTGGTCTTCATAAGATGGTTCCATACATTTGTTTCTTTCACTTGTTGTTTGATATGCTTCGCATGTGTGTTCAACTATGAGAAAGCCTTCTAGCATGCACTCCTTCTTAATCTCGTTTATCATCGCGCCATGATCCATCAATGTGCATGTTCTTGTAATTCACTCATGATGGGACGACATCAAATCCAAAACCTCCTAACCTAGCATGATACATTGTTCTCATGTTTCAAGTCGAGTGGACCAAGAGGGAGGACAAGACACTGAAACTGCACAAAGCACATATCAGGCCAGGATGAGAGGCTCTAGAGGACTGTCAGAAAAAACTGCACACATGCCATTGGGAGGTAGATTTGCACAATCCCTGACAATAGTGATAGCTGCAAGGTGGAACCCAACTGGAGAGAACTACGCAATTCCTAAGTAGAAGACAAAGTAGGATGTCTAGGGTGGTTGTTGGACAATTCTGCACAGGTTTCAAGGTGAGGACTCGGCAAGTCACTTAGGGTCTAGTTGAGAATTTGTGCAGATTCTTTGAGAGAGGCAAAGTTGAGCAGCAAGGGACACTGGTAGAAAATTTTGCGCAATTTTCTAGAATAAGGTATGCTGGACTGCATGGAGTTGCTGGTCATAACTGCACATTTTTGGGAGACAGTGCAGGACAGGAAATTACTATGTAGTTTCCAGAAACAGTACAGAGCGGGGCAACAACAGGTGTACCAACTAGATCTACAAAAGTTTAAGGTATAGCAAGGCAAGCCAACAGAGGGCCTGTCAGTCAGATCTGCACAATTCTCAGTGGGAGAACAGGGCAAGCCAGAAAGAGATCTGCCAGTCAAATCTGTGCAATTCCTTCGAACAGTGTAGTGATAGGCAATAGGGGCCTGACTCACATGACTGTGCAGTTTTTGTAGAAAGTGTAGGTTAGGCAGCTAGGTAAATTTTGTGCAGTTTTAAGGAGTAGTGTAGCCTTGGGTCATAGTGCAGTTCAGGTTTCTGGTAGACCAGAGGAAGGCTTGATGAATGATCTTACGAGACGTGTAGATTGGATCAGGCTTGGGGACAAATTCTACACAGTTCTGAAAGACAGTCAGGTTGCTCACTTCTAGGATTTGATAGTGAAGGCTACCCCAGAGGACAACCTCAAGCTCTAAGCATTTCTGGGTAGCAAAGCAGGGTCACTAAGAGCTGAGACTATGCAATTTTGCTCAGTCGAGCTCTGTTAAAGGAGGGTTATCTGGTCGACAAATTTTTCAAGAAAGATGACTAAGTGTGAGAGCAAGTGAACTTCTGATGACTCAACATTGTAATCACGCACTTAACATACATGACATCATGACGACAGTAACCATCGGACAACATAGCAAAGCATGACCCTCTGTGGGACTGTCTAATGGTGAGAGTGACAAGTGCGACACTTGGGATAGACCTTCAGACAACCGTGATGACACTTGCGCAACAGTGCTTACAACTTTGTGTGTGAGTGTGACGGGTGTTCACATATCTAAGACAACCAAAACACATAAAGAAAAACCTTTGAAATCACCAGAACCGGATTGCAAGCATGACATAGAAATCAACATGCCAAAGATGACAATTGGTTCAATAAGCGAAAAGGAAGAAAGATAGGTAGAGGAAACACATGGAATGACTTTTAGTGCTTGCAAACATGCATGTTATTGAAGATAGAATGATATGAAAATGATCAACAATACTTCAAGATACACTGAGAGGTATGCTTCAATAGATATACTTTACTTACCATACTACCCTCAAGATGACATGCATCCAACAGAGTTTGCATGAGGTCCCAATATTTTATCCTAACTTAGTTTCTTGGTCCTTCTCCCAACTCCTTGAGAAATATCTAGCATGTCACAATGTCCTGTAGTCACTAAGAGATAGATCTACGCAATTTCAACTTGCAGTGATTGCTGCCAGGACAAGGCCTTGGGAGGCCCATCTGGGTAGTTTCTGAATGCAAGACAAATTGGACAACTTAGACAACACTTCGCAGTTTTGAGGTACAAGACATTGTTGCAGGATGGAGTCCTGGGAGGACACCTCTGTGCATTTTCTAAGTGCAGTGCAGCCTAGGCAGCTGAAGGGGAAATATTGTGTAGTTTCTAAATGCAAGGCACTACTAGAGGATGGTTCCCAGGAGGACAGATCTGCACAGTTTCAGGTTGCAAGATAGACTGAGAAGTTGAGGGACAATACTGCACAATTTTTTATGACAATGGGTTTCGGCTGGGGGAAGGAAACTGGAGGAAACCACTGCACATTTTTGGATGCCAAGGGAGGCTGGGGTCCCTACACATTGCGTAGTTCTAGCAGGAAAGGGAAAAATCTTGGGGGTTACAGAAGCAACGTGTGAAGTTTCAAAAGTTGGATGAGGCTAGGTTGCTCGGGAAACAAGCTAAGTGTGGGATCTGTGAAACAGATGTAAAAAATGACAGAACTTGACTATGATCACACATGAACACTTAGTGATATAACATAGACCATCCAGGATATATAAAACATAATTTTCTTGATGCAACGACCTTCATGACAAGAGTGCGTGAAGTGAGTGTGAAACATGTCTATGTAATGACAACAACCCATACGCACAAGATTTCCCCTCGAAGTAGAACAAAATTCCCTTTGCATGACAAACAATAATCCCAATGCCCAAATATGACACATGCTGAATAAAGATGAGAATGTGAACAACTCTTACGATCAAGGAGAGGGGCTTGAGATCATCGACTTACCAATAAGTGACCAAAGAATGATTGATCACATGATCCAAGGTAGGCTCCAAAATTTGCAAGTGAGCCAAAATTTTTGAGGGTGATTGTAGCCACTACCACATTGGTGACACACTGGTAGAACTCCATCTCTCTATATGGACCTTGTCTCATGAAAAGTGAGTCTAACCCTTCAAAAATTATCATTTGATTCTTTGATCATCATGGCTTCCTCACTAACGTGACTGAAAGATATAGTCCCATATAGTCCCTGCCATTCTCTTGATCAGTCAGCATACATACCAAGCCAAATCAGTTGAGTTGTTTTTATTGGGGATGAGGGGTATATTGGTTCACAAGTAATATAAATGTCAGAGTCTTAGTTTCATCTCTGGTGTTGCTCTGCTGCCAGCAGGCCTGGAAAGTACCCCGGAAGAGTCACGCAAAGATACAAGCATCACTCCACTGTCAACGAGCCTGGTCAATACCCTGATGGAGTTAATTGCAACACCTCTCTACACAAGAATCCTTTCTCTTCTTTCACCTTTTTTTTAATTTTTTTTTTTAATTTTTATTTTTCTTTTTCAAATAATTGTGCATAGGCACTTATTTATTTTAGAGGCAGAAGAGGGATCCCAACTTATTGAGAGTAGAAGAGGTTGTCCCTTCAGAGAAGTATTTTATATATACCTCTAACAATACTTATTAAGGTTTTCCCCCTCACCTTACTCTACTGGATTGAGCTGACAAGGGTTAACCCAAAGTAACCGATTATAGTAGGTGGTACTAGTTAAAAGTGCAAGCATTGTGTTTTTACCAAGATTCACTCTAAACAGAACATATTTTCCATTGGGTTATGATCAATTGAAGACAACAAGCTCTTCATAAAGAGAGAGGACAATCGATAACCAAGTGTTGATAGATGTACAAGTCCTCTTATATTTTCCCGACTTGTCTCTAGAGCCAGATACAGTTTCATGTGAGGCTAACGACGGGTGTAAAAAAGCAAACAAACAAGAAAGCAAAGAGAAGAAGTAAAGCGAAATCAAAACAAGCAAGAAAAGACAACATGCAAGCAAAACAAAGAAAACTAGAAATGAAGAAAACAATACCCCTACTCCTACACTAAATAGTGCATGGGCCTGCTCACGTAAAGCGATATTTCCAATGCAGCCACCGCCGCATTGGTTGGTCCATGTTGGTGAAGGCGTGGTTAACAAGAAAGATATACAGGAAAACCAACAAACTGAAAAGATAAAATAGTGAAGACCAACACGCTCTAAGTTTAAAGATGTCTACAAAAAAGAAAAGAGTATAAGCACATGATAAGCATTCTGTAGATGTACCATGGTGTTGCGACACACTGTGCACAAATGATAAGCACATACACTCTTTTAACCTTGATTGATGAGAAAACATGAAGAGAGAAGAAAACTCGCGCTTCACAAGAGTGCTCATTGTGTAAGATTCCTCCAAAGTGTGAGTGATATGATCATGTGATTCTGGTGGAGGATGTGAAATCCGTGAATTAGATTGATCTTTTATGCTCACAAGTGAGTGATGAGGAGCCTTGTGTGTTTCAACAAATTTCTGATCAGGAGTGTGTGGGAAAGTTATATATTACAGAGCAATGGAACGCATAAAATATTGCAGAAATATAAACAAAGAAAACACATAAAACAAGAGAAACATAGATATATGTGGTTCACCCAATTTGGGCTACGTCCACGGAGAAACAGCTAGTCCTTCCTTTTATATTATCCAACAAACTGAAGAGATACAACCTACAACAAATCTGTTGTAATTCCCTCTTCGCTCTCACACAATCTCCTCTCTCTTTCTCACTTAGAATACAGATCTACATAGACGCAATACAATTCCCTCATATATAGCAAGGGGTTTCCTTCTAGGGAAAAAAACCCTAAATTAAACATAACTTCTACCGTCATATCTCTACCTAATGAATAGTACAGATTGACTACGAAATTACAACATTTTACAAGGCAATTTTACATTTATTTTGAGCTTCGGGGGTGCTGCCCCCGATCCCGCACCAGAGGGGGGCTCCAAATAATCGTCGTCGCCTCCCCTGGACCCCCCTGGTGGCTTACATTTTATGAGCGGCGTTGCCACCACATTACGAACTGGGGTCCAATGTGGAGATACCTCTAAATAAAGAAGATAATCAAGCTCCACACCCAACAATCTCCCACTTGGATATTGATTATAACAACTCCACCGCTAATTCATTTGCTGGACAATGACTCCACTTTGGACCTGACTATTTCTCATCTTCTTCATCATACTTGAAGATCAATTGAAACTGAGTAGAATCTTAGTTTCTCCCTGGTTACAATTTTTGTTAACATATCTGCAGGATTTTGGCTAGTGTGTATCTTTTCCAGCTTCAACTGTCCAACTTCCAACACTGACCGTATGAAATGGTACTTGAGTTGTATATGATTAGTCTTGGAATGAAAAGTAGAGTTATTTCCAAGATGTATGGTACTCTGGTTGTCACTGTATAACCTACCCAGCTCCTGCTTCTTACCCAATTCATCCAGAAACCTTTGTAACCAAATCATTTCTTTACTAGCCTCTGTAGCAGCAACATACTCTGCTTCCATTATTGAGAGAGCAACAACACTTTGCAGTTTTGAAACCCAACTGACATTTGTTCCACCTACAGTAAACACATACCCTAATGTGCTCCTCCTGTTATATCTATCACTCACCATATCTGCATCAACATATCCCTGTAGAGCAATTTTTGAACCACCAAAGCATAATGCTTGATTTTTGGTACCTCTCAAATACCTGACAATCCACTTCACCACCATCCATTGTTCTTTTCCTAGATTGTTCATGTATCTGCTTACAACTTCCACTGCATGTGCAATATCAGGCCTTGTGTAGACCATTACATACATTAAGCTTCCTCCTGCTAATGCATATGGGAGTTTAGACATATAAGCCATTTCTTCCTGAGTCTTGGGACACACCTTCTTACTTAGTTTGAAATAGCTAGCCAAAGGTATACTAACTGGTTTTGCATTTTGCATATTAAACCTTTTCAACACCTTTTCTATGTACTCACTTTGAGACAATGTTAATTTTCGATTCTTCTTGTCTCTAGTTATTCTCATACCAAGGATTTGTTTTGTAACACCCAAATCCTTCATTGCAAATGAGTTCGTCAATTTTCTTTTGAGCACATATATTTCCTGCATGTTAGAACCTGCAACAAGCATGTCATCTACATAAAATAACAGTATAATATAGTTGCCATCATTTTTCCTTTTGAGATAAACACAATGATCAGAGTGACATATAGTATAACCTTGTTCAGACATAAATCTATCAAATTTTAGATACCACTACCTTGGAGCTTGTTTTAAGCCATACAAGCTCCTCTTCAACCTACACACTAGTTTCTCCTTCCCTTTCACTTCATATCCTTGTGGTTGCTACATATATATTTCTTCCTCCAAATCCCCATGGAGAAAGTCTGTCTTTACATTTAATTGCTCAAGATGCAAATCTTCAGCTGCTACTAGACTTAAAATAGTTCTGAGTGAAGTCATTTTAGCAACACGAGAAAATATCTCATCAAAGTCTATACCCTTTTTCTGCGCAAACCCCTTCACCACAAGTATAGCTTTATACCTTTTTCTACCTCCATCTTCTTCCTTCAACCTATAAACCCATTTATTCTACAATGTTGTTTTACCTGCAGACAACCTGAGTAAGTTCCAAATCTGGTTATGTGCTAAGGAGTCCATCTCTTCTTTCATGGCTTTCTCCCACCTCTTCCTAGTTTCTACCTGCACTGCTTCTTCATAACATTCTAGTTCACCAGAATCAATCAACAATACATAATATAATGGAGAGTATTGTTCAAGGGTTCTACTTATCTTGGTAGATCTTCTAACACCACTTTCAGGTGTTTGAGGTGATTTTTGCTGTTGTGGTTGTTGTTGTTGTTTTGGTTGTTGATCATTATGATTTTCAGGCACCTTCATTTTTTCTGTGATCTCATCAAGCACTGTGTATTCTCTGTTTTCTTTTTCCTATTTCTTTTCCTACATCTGATCCTTATACAAAACCTTTTCATTGAATATGACATCTCTACTCCTAATGATTTTGTGTTTCTCATAATCATAAAAGTGATAACAAAATCATTAGCACCATATCCAATAAAGGTACATTTCTTTGATTTTGCCTCAAGCTTTGTTCTATTTTCTTTATTAATGTGGACACGGGCTTCACAACCAAAAGTATTTAAAAATGAGTAGTTTACCTTTTTACCTATCCATGCGTCCTCTAGAATACCACCATCCAAGGAATTTGAAGGCCCTCTGTTTATTAGATAAACAACAGTATCTACATCATCTACCCAAAATTTTAAAGGAAATCCTACATGCAATCTCATGCACCTTGCATGCTCCATGATTGTCCTATTCATCCTTTCTGACACACCATTTTCTTGTGGTGTTCTTGGAACTGTATTCTCTCTGCAAATTCCATTCTCTGAACGGTACCTATCAAAGTATTTGCTACAATATTCATCTCCATTGTCTGATCTGAGACACCTCAACATTTTTCCTATCTCATTTTCAACCAAAGCTCTCCATTTCTTGAAAGTATCAAATACATCAGATTTATTTCAAATACAATAAACCCAGGTTTTTATGGTTACATCATCAATGAAAGTAACATAATAACGAGATCCACCAAGAGATGATACCTAAACAGGTCCCCATACATCTGTATGAACAAGATCTAATTTTTCGCTCTTATTTTCTTTCCCAACTCTAAGGAATCTAACTCTCTTCTATTTTCCATAAACACAATTCTCACAGAATTTTAAATCAACATGCTTCAAACCCGGCAATAAATTTCTTGGGTGAAGAATCTGCATCCCGTTCTCACTCATGCGCCCAAGCCTATGATGACATAATGTCGTATCTTCTCTTGTAGAGGTTAAATCATTAACAGAATTAGAAATACCATTACATAAATATAATGTACCAACCTTTTCTCCTTTTGCTATTACCAGGGCTCCTTTAGTGACCTTCCAGGTTTTATCTGTAAAAGTAGTTACACATCCTTCACCTCCCAACTGTCCTGTTGAAATCAAATTTTTCTTCAGATCTGGAACATGCCTTACCTCCTTCAATAGCTATTGATTTCCATTCTGTTATTTTATGAAAACTGTACCCATTCCAATGATTTTATAGGGTTTATCATCATGCAATCGAACCTATACAAAATCTCCTTGAACATAATCATGAAAATGTTTCCTATCAGGTGTGGCATGGAATGAGGCCCCTGAATCTACCACCCAGGCATCAATAATATTTTCTAAAGAAAGAATCAAAGCATCTTGCAACACATCACCTGTCACATTCACTTCATGATTGTTTTCTTGTTGCACGTCTCCTTCTTTTCCCTTCTGAGACTTGCAGTCTTTCTTCAGGTGTCCTTTCTTCCCGCATTTCCAGCACATTATCACCCATCTGGACTTGGATCTGCCTTCTCCTTGACTTAGTGGGATATCTTGGGCTCTTTCCTCTTTCCATTTTTCTTCCCCTAGTCTCTGCAGTCAAGCATTACTTGATGTATCACCGAAGCTTTTCCGTCATATTTCCTCGCTAAGGAATGCATCGACAACGTCATCAAAATTTAAAGTACTAGATCCAGAGACAAAGTTACTAATGGCCATAAATAAACCATTCCAAATTTATAGCGATGAGCACAAAAATAACAGATCCCTAATTTCATCATCAAAAGTTACCCCTACAGAACTTAAGTGACTGGTAACTGTATTAAATTCATTTAAATGATCAATAATAGATCCACCTTCTGATATCTTCATATTAAATAAATGCTTCATAATAAATACCTTATTTGAGGCTGAGGGTTTTTCATATAATTTGGCCAATGCCGACATTAAACCTTTTGTTGTCGTTTCCTTTGAAATATTAAATAGTACCGACGTCGATAGGCAGAGCCATATTGTTCCAAGTGCCTTTCTATCGAGAATATCCCATCCTGTGTTTGTCATACTTGTCGACTTCTTTGTCTTTTTGCTCAATGGTAGGCACAAATCTTTCTGGTACAAATAATATTCCATCCGCATCTTCCACAGCTGGTAGTTTTGGCCATTAAATTTTTTGACCTAAACCTACCATCTTCCGCCATTGCTCCCACTCAAACCAGGAACCTTTCTCTCATGTGAGTTTATCAGCCAAATAGACCTTCGGCTCTAATACTAGTTGTTAGAAAATTATATATTATAGAGCAGTGGAACACATAAAATATTGCAAAAATATAAACAAAGAAAACACATAAAACAAGAGAGACATAGATATACACGGTTCACCCAATTTGGGCTACATCCACAGAGAAACAACCAGTCCTTCCTTTTATATTATCCAGCAAACTGAAGAGATACAACCTATAGAAAATTTGCTATAATTCCCTCTTCTCTCTCACACAATCTCCTCTCTCTTTCTCAATTAGAATATAGGTCTACATAGACGCAATACAATTCCCTAATATATAGCGAGGGGTTGCCTGCTAGGGCAAAAATACCTAAATTAAACATAACTTCTATAGTTTGATCTCCACCTAATGAACAGCCCAGATTGACTACAAAATTATAACATTTTACAAAGAAAGTTTACATCTATTTTTAGCTTCGAGGGTGCTTTCCCTGATCCCCTGTCGAGGGGGCTCCAAATAATCGTTCTCCCCCCCCCCCCCCCCCCCTGGGCCCCTTGGTTTGCTTACATTTTACGGGTAGTGTTGCCACCACATTATGAACTAGGGTGCAATATGGCGATACCTCTAAATAAAGAAGATAATCAAGCTCCACACCCTACAGAGTGGAACTAATCTCAGGACATCGAGGTCCTGACATAACCATTAGCGTAGGCTGAAGTGCCTCCACAGCTTGAGGGATTTCCATTTCATCAGCAGATAGATCATCAAAGACGAGTGGCTTAGAAATATTAACAAGTGAATCAACATCATGATCAAATGAAGGAGTGAAGAGATCATGACAACCAGGATCAGAAAATTCGAGACGTTCATCGACATCCTCATGATCTGACGAATCACATAGAGGGGTTTATGAGAAACTAGAATGTTCATCCTTTGTGTTTCCAGAAATGGCAGATGAAAGATTGAATGGAATTTCAGAGAAAAATGTGTCCTCTCCATAATGTAATGATAAACTGACATCCAATGTATCCTGTGAATCATCAGAAGTAGAAACACCCGATGATGGGTTTTCATAAGGAAAAGCAGAAGTGGTAGAATCACAAGAGATGTCAAGATAGAGAAGACGGGGCACAAATAGAAGGAGGTCATCCATCACTGCGGGTTCTTTTTCAGATTCTCGCACACACTCATGATGAATGATAACGCACATTGGCTACACAACACCAACTCCGTCGACAACCTGGTCCTTGTGAACAACAAGTGTAGAGTCCAAAATAGGAGAACACAACACAATACAATCCAGAGGATCAACAAAACGTGGGGATGTAGGTTGATGAAACAAGTTCACATGACAACCAATAGTCTTGCAGGCCAAATCTGCATAGATATTAAGAGCAAGTGGGGTGGGATGATGTAACAGTTCAATAGATGTGCGCACACCTTTTCCCACCTTGCACTGCAGAGCTAGAGTTGTTTGATGAGAAGAGAATGGACAATCAATTGTGACAACAACCTTTTTTGTCTTAGACTTGGAATCTCTAACATTGACGTATGCCGAGAGGGGTTTGAATGATTCTAAGATTTTTGGATTTTCAGATATGTGAATAACATACTTAAATCTTCCAAGGAGAAATTCCCAATCAATGTCATATTCAGGAAATCTAAATGCAAGATTAAGAAAACATATGTGAAATTTCTCAACGGATTCATCAGGTGCTTTCCGTAATTTCAAAATTTCTTTATTGAGTGCTTTATGGTCAAAATGATGGAAAACATTGGCTATCTTTGTAACAAAGTGATTAAAGGAGTGAATGGATTTATCAGGCAATGTGACACACTATTCCAATGGGTGCCCATGAAGTGTGAATATGAACAACATGCAAATCATGTAATCCTCATGGACTTCGTAGCTATCATAGAGACTGACAAAGACAACACTATGTCTAAGGCAGGTCGCTCTTCCTTCACCTCCATATGTGTTTTGTGACAAGAGATTCTAGAGATCCTCTGGGATTTCAAAGTCATTCTCGTAAGACAGTCATCTTGGAGGACGAATTTTAACATAAGTCATGATAGATGTGCGAAGATTCAAACAGACTTTGAGGACTCAGCTTGTCATGTATCCCTCCTTCTAGCGCCATAAATTTTGATGGTGCTAGACCTGCCAACATGTCAGGGGATCTCTCTAGTAAGAAGTCCCAACTAGACCTCAGACCATTTGGAGTAGGATTCCCAACAGTGGGTAGTAAGGCTATGCCTTGATTGCGATAGTGCACAAAACTAAGCATGATATCTTTGTCAGATGCAAGTGTGTGACCTTACAACAAGTAAAGAGAGATGCATGGGGAGGTTCTAACACATGAAGGGAAAAGGAAGTGTGTCCCTTAGAAGCCTGTAATAGTACACAGTCGGAAAGGAACACACGAGTTGAATGATACCACAATCTGGAAAGTAGAATAGTCAAGAATCCAAAGTGATGGGTTAAACCAACAACATGACTTCAACAAGATTCATACAATTGTATACGAAATATTTCATACACAAATGCGTAAGCTAAATAACAAACATTGCTAAAGCAACCAAAATAGTCTAACTACAATAAAAACATATGCATGAAAACGTGTTGTCTCTATTATATTATGTGAAAGGGAAGTTACATCCATACATACAATGACTAGTCCCAATAGTGGAGCGTTACAATCAACACTACCTGCTCCTCCAAAGAGACGTAATCTCTTTGCATTGTGGAGAAGCCAAGGCTCGTCACAATACTGTCCAATCCCTCTCTAAACAATGCTTAGCAAAAGCTTGGCTCCAAAAAGCCCATTCTATGAGTTATGAGGTTCTATATATAGCAAAGGGTGGGGTTACCCTTGACATTCCCCTTTGTAACTCTTGGACTACCCTCATGACTTTTCAACTTCATTACATATACCTCTTTACATTACAAATGATTGTTTGCATTCCACTAATGGCACTTGGAATTTCACTTTAAATTACATCTAATTACAACATTTGTGACTCATAGTAGTGAGGTGGTCGAGACAACTCATAAAACAACTCGACATGACACTATTGACATGTACTGGCTGACTGTGGTGTCCATGTCAATTTGTTGTGTTGTTAAGTGATGGATGTGTCCTTGAATGCACTTTGTCTTCATCTCTGCATAGCTTGGTGTTGTGGGGTCTTGAATGGTCTTGGTCTTTGCAAGATGGTTCCATACATGTGTTTCTTTCGCTTGTTGTTTGATATGCTTCACATGTACGTTCAACTGTGAGAAAGTCTTCTAGCATGCACTCCTTCTTCTACTCGTTCGTCATTGCGCCATGATCCCTCAATGTACTTATTCCTGCAATTCACTCATTATGGGACGACATCAAATCAAAAATCTCCTAACCTAGCATGGTACATTGTTCTCATGTTTCAGGTCAAGGGGAGATAGAGGGAGGACAAGACACTGAAATTGCGCAAAGCACAGCTTAGGTTGGCATGAGAGGCTTTGGAGGACTTCTAGGAAAAACTACACAGACGTCACTAGGAGGAATATTTGCACAATCTGGAACAATAGTGACAGCTGCAAGGTGGAACCCAGCTGGAAATAACTACACAATTCTTGGGAGGAAGACAAGGCAGGTGTCGGGGAGAACTGCTGGACAATTCTGCACGTTTTTCAATGTGAGGACCGTGCAGGCCACTTAGCATCCAGCTGGGGATCTATACAAATTCTTCGAGAGATACAGAGTTGAGAAATAAGGGACACTCGCAAGAAATTCTACGCAATTTTCCAAAGCAGGGCATGTTGGGCTACAAGGAGCTATTGTTCATAACTATGCATTTTTGGGAGATAGTGTAAGACAGGCAATTGCTACATAGTTTCTAGAAACAATGTAGAGCAGGGAAGAAGCAGGTGTACCAGCCATATTTGCATAATTTTAAGGACAATCAAGGCAAGCCAGTAAGGGGTCTGTTAGTCAGATCTGCACAATTCTCTGAGGGAGAACATGGCAAGTGAGCAAGGGGCCTCCCATTACAATCTGTGCAATTCCTTGGAATAATGTAGTCAGAGGCAGCATGGGACAGACTCACGTGACTGCACAGTTTCTGCAGACAGTGCAAGGCAGACAGCTGGGAAACTTTTGCGCAATTTTGGGGAGCAGTGTAGCCTTGGTTCATAGTGTAGTTCAGGTTTCTGGTAGACCAGAGGGAAGATTGATGAGTGATCTTGCGGGAAGCGTAGATTGGATTGGATTTGGGGACAACTTCTTTGCAGTTCTGGGAGACAGTCAGCTTGCTCACTTTCAGGATTCCACAGTGAAGGTTGCTCCGGAGGACAACCTCAAGATATACACAGCTCTGGGAAAAAAAGCAGGGTCACTGAGAGCTGAGACTATGCAGTGTAGCTCAGCCGGGGTCCAGCTGAAGGAGGGTTATCCATTCAACAATTTTTTCAAGAAAAATGACTAAGTGTGAGAGAAAGTGAACTTGTAATGATTCAACATTGTAATCATACACTTAGCACATATGACAACATGATGACACTAACCACCGAACAACATAGAAAAGTGTGACCCTTTGTGGCACTTTCTAATGGTGAGAGAAACAAGTGCGACACTTGGGATAGACGTTCAGACGACCATGACGACACTTGCGCCACAGTGATTACAACTTTATGTGTGAGTGCGATTGGTGTTCACATAGCTAATACAACCTAAACACACAAAGACAAACCTTCAAAATCACCAAAACCAGATCGCAATCATGACATAACAATCAACATGCCAAAGACGATAGTTGGTTCAATAAGTGAAAATGAAGCAAGACCGGTAGAGGAAACACATTGAATGACTTTTAGTGCTTGCAAACATGCATGTTATTGAAGACAGAATGATATAACAATGATCGACAGTACTTCAAGCTACATTGAGAGGTGTGCATCAAGAGATATACTTTACTTACCATACTACCCTTGAGATGACATGCATCTCATATAGTTTGCATGAGGTCCCGATCTTTTATCATAACTTGGTTTCTTAGTCCTTCTCCTAAACTCCTTGAGAATGATCTAGTATGTCAACTTTTCCTGTAGTCACTCAGAGATAGATTTGCACAATTTTAGTTGGTAGTGACTGCTGCCGAACAGTTTCTAAATGCACGACAGATTAGACAACTTGGACAAAACTGCCTAGTTTTGAGGTACAATACACTGTTGTGGGATCAGGTCCTGGGAGGACACCTCTATGCAGTTTCTGAGTGCAGTGCAACCTGGGCAACTAAAGGGGCAATACTGTGTAGTTTCTGAATGCAAGGTATTGCTATGGGATGGGTACTAGGAGGACACATCTACGCAGTTTTAGGTTGCAAGACAGACTGAGATACTGAGGGACAATACTATTCAGTTTTTGACAACATTGGGTTCTGGCTAGGTGAAGGACACTAGAGGAAACCACTGTGCAGTTTTGGATGACAAGGGAGGCTGGGATCCCTACACATTGTGTAGTTCCAGCAGGAAAGGGAAAAAGCTCGAGGGTTGCAGAAGCAAAGTGTGAAGTCCTAGAAAGCTGGATGACGCTAGGTTGCTCGAGAAACTGACTAAGTGTAAGATTAGTGAAACAAATGTAAATAGTGACAAAACTTGAATATGATCACACATGAACACTTAGTGATACAACATAGACCATCCATAATATACAAAACATACTTTGTGTGATGCAACAACCTTTGTTACAAGAGTGTGTGAAGTGAGTGTGAAACATGTCTATGTAATGAGAACAACCCATACACACAAGATTTCCCCTTGAAGCAGAACAACATTCCCTTTACACGACAAACAATAATCCCGATGCCCAAAGATGACACATGTTGCATAAAGATGAGAGTGTGAACAACTCTTGCAATCAAGGAGGGGGGCCTGAGATCATCAACTTACCAATAAGTGACCAAGGAATGATTGATCACGGGGTCCAAGGTAGGCTCCAAAATTTGCATGCGAGCCAAAATTTTGGAGGGTGGTTGTAGCCACTACAACACTAACACAAAACAACAATTATAATGCATACAACCACACGTTATTATCATTCATGACTATCCAACACATGTGCATATGATTGTACTAATAAAGTAGCAGCGATCATGTATATAACCATAACATCAATATACATGTACATAAACCTAATGTATATAACCATAATGCATATAACAATCCATTAACTAACATACTTTCATACCAAACATACAATACATATAGGATGATCTAATCTTACCCCGAAGTCCATTGTTGAAACTTCACTTGAATGATCTGCATCTCATGCTCTATCTCAGCCAACACATTAACATCATAATATACCAATATGATCATGATGACTTAATTGCATATAATGACCTTATGCACAAAAACCTTCACCATGAAAATGCATTCATAACAACATATAGACACTGACATGCATAAAAAATGCATATACAACCATACAGTCATGATGACACATTCCACAACAACACCATCAACCTTCACATGGTGACATCACTATAACCACGATAAAAACCATACAAATGAAACAAGCACATGGACTACAAGCATAAGGAACACATATGCAATCGTCATGGATGCATTCCCAACACAACCCATCCAGTCCGAGGGGTGAACCATGCTCTGATACCACACTGTAACACCCTCCTCCTACGTCTACCCAAGCAACAGACTAGTCGGGGTAAACATGTGACGAGAGGCCACTATGATATGATTCGACCTCCTAAGTTATGTTAAGGAAATGGAATGGATAGAAACACACCATACATACATTCAACATCAACATTATGACACTCAGGAACCAACCCAACCTTTCTACCAACCAGCCTTTAGGTCCCACTAACATTTTAGACCACTTGACCCCCGGACGCTCCCATGCTATAAACCTACCAGCATCTAGGAGGCTCTAGGCACTCTCATGATAAGGCATGCCAACGTCTAGGGACTATTTAGCTTAGTTCTGTGCCAGGGTCCTCAGGATTTGAACCACTTTTGCAGGCCCAGAGCTCAAGTCACTACCTAGAATTGAATGACACCTTCAGAATAGTAAGATAACAAGGAAACAGTGATGCAAATGCAAATACGTGAACAAGCACTTGACTGGACCCCTACTCGCCATGAAAGACATTTCGTCAAACATATCACAAATATGTAATCTTCAGGTGTGAACAATAGATCTAATCATAGGTGTCTCATACTTATCTGAGAGTCGCTAAGAAGTATCGATGCCTCAACACATTAACTGTCTTTTCATCCATTAGGTCATAGATACATTATTAATTCATTACAAGTCAAAACATGATGAGAGCCATACATCATCACTATCATAATCCATGCTTATAACCAACACAATAACAACAGAAATATCAAAGATATGTTAGCTACACAATCCACATATAAACCAATATAATACTCATGAAATAACAAGGAGAAATAACCTCATATTAATGATGCAAAATCTAACCCAGTGTGGGACTACCACGTTCAACCCGACCGTAGATTGGTTGAGCCAAGTCTCTCTTCAGCCAATTACCCCCATGCCATATTCCAAACATGAATGTGGGATCTCATAAAACACATCAATCCAAAACCATCTAGGGGTTTAAAGGCCAACCACCTCAACCCATCAAATAGTGATTCCACCTCATGGTCGGACATCATAAAAACCGTCATCAGATTGTTCCCTACCTAAGACTTCCATGGCCCAAGACTGCTTGTTCCAACCAAGGCCAGGACTAGTAATTTAACCCACAACTTATTCCGGGCTTCGAGAGCATTTGTCCAACCAGGGCTTCCAGGACTAGTAACTCAAACCACTAAAGGACTTCCAGAGCATTTGTCCAACCAAGACTTCTAGGCCTAGTAACTCAACTCAAGTTGTTGCAAGCCTTCTAAAGTGTTTGTCTAACTAAGGCTTCCAAGACTAATAACTCAACCCAAGTTATTACAGGGATTTTAGAGAATTTCTCCTACCAAGGCTTCTAGGACTAATAACTCAACCCAAGCCGTTACAGGACTTCTAGAGCGTTTGTCCAACCAAGGCTCCAGGAACTAATATCAACCCAAGCTAAAGGAAACCTGAGAACCAACCAAAAAAATAAAGAAATGAACTCACAATACCATAGATATCTAGGAAATGGTGAGGCTTGGCAAATCCACTGTCCATCCAGGGAATCCTCATGCAAGTGACAAATCATGACCAAGAAACCACATGCATGTGTCATGCATGCCAAAATTAGTGAGGGAACATACATGCAACTCAATACCTACAAGAAAAACTTGTTGTAGCTATTTATCGCGATGTGTTTTTATGCTTTTCTACTCTTCCTTTGCCTTCTTGCTCCAAAATTCCAAGCATGTCACGCTCTTCAAGATTGCTCCAAGAAAACTCTAAGTGTCCAAGAGTATGAGAGAGAAAGAATAGAGAGAGCTCCAAAATTGAACTGACTAAGCTTACCAACTGATCCTCAGAAGAATTTTTATCAATGAGGTCCATATTTTCTTCATTTTCCATTATTTCCCTTCAATTCCTCCTCACATTTAACCTATGACCTTTCGCCTTCCTCTTCTCCTAATTTCCATTATTTTCATAAATAAATGTGCCAAAATGTCATTTTGTTTTTCCAAAGCCTTTGTCATTGCTTTGCCAATTTTCTTAGCCATAATAACTGAATGAACACCCACTAGGATTTTTTACCCAACATTCAGCTTGAAATACATGTCCCATGACCGTGGTCTTATATATTTTTACATGAATTTTTAACCAAGGCTATTACATTGGAAAAGTGAAATAAAAAGGGAAATTAATAATTTAATTATTTCGTGTGGATTTTTAAAATAACATTCATTTTCATGAATACATATCATAATGTATTAAACTAGAAATTATTAGAAGCAAAATTTGTATGAATAAAATTATAATTTGTGGAGTGAGTAAGTCATTTTGTGATTTTCACTATAAATTTTCTTTTGTGCTACTTACAATGGTAAAATTTTGAGCTTAGTGAAGAGAGATCAATGCAAGCATTTAGTTAAAACTTCAGATTTAAATTTGTTATAATTTCATAAATATACATGGTGGAAATTAGGGTTTGTAATCGGTCTTCAAATATACTTGGAATGAGGTATCTTGGGATTTTTATTATAACTTATTTTTTAAGACATTTCAAATAGTAAATTTATGAGAAGATAGAAATGCAATCTGTGAGTACATGTGTTCAAAATTTCAAATATTAATTGATACATAATTTTATTATGTCAAATCTAATTTGTTAATTAAAACCTAGAGGGATCTTGAAAATTCCCAAGGAAATGATTTATTGTAAATATTGTAATTTTCTTATAGATTATAAGCGGTTCGAGAAGATCCGATGATTTGTCGAGTATGAAATCGAACATGATTTGTTAGCATTAATCACCATATATTTTAGGATATTATAGATCCCATACTAGAGGATTTTAGGGTTAGTTTGCAAGTCCTTCGAATCTTTAAAAAAAATCTTTGAATTTGATTCTAAAATGTATATATTTCGAAATCCTTTTAGGTAGAATAGCACAAAGAGAGAGAAAGGGTTGTACGCAATTAATATAAAATCTTTCCAAGGAGGGTCGATACAGTCAACTAAGAGCAAGTGTATTGGGGAAGACTACGCACAGTAAAACTCTGCATCTTCTTTTGTTATAAATACTAGAGGTGTATACTTTCTTATGCATTTGTGTTACTGTAATCGTGTTGTGGTCAAAATACAATCAGATCGACTTTTTTTTCTGTGCGCAGAAGAATCCTATTATGTCCATGAAGTCATGCTGAATTTTTCAGTTCCATGTCGCGCAAAAGTTCCATGAGGACCTGCAGATATGTGCTTGGAAATCTCACCCACTGAAATCGAATATTGCCAACCGGACGGCCTGCGGATCTGTCAGGCAAAACCAACTACCAATTTATGAGGAGAAACGTTTGTTTTGAGCGTGTATGGAGCATTGAACGTGTTTTGCATGTGGCAAAGCGATGTTGTAGTGGTTTCCAGGTCTGCCTTTACCCACTACAAAGTTTGAACCAATGCCTCTACGCTTTGGACTTTGCAGATCGAGGGAGCTGCTATTGTATCTCAAGCTTAAATCGTTGCTTCCATTTCTGCTAGTATTCGTGGGATGTGCCAAGGAGGGGATAAGTTGTAAGGCCGTTGCAGAGACCTTCATCCAGGAGGCAGCGTTGGTGACGTGTGTCAAGAGATTGGCTGCGAAGTTTATGTGGTGGGAAGAATCATTTCAACTCTTCAAAATGAGCAAAGACAATATTCAACATATTAATATGTGTGTTCAGCACTGCGATCACATCCCGTGACCGAAAGAGATGAGGATGTATATTCGATGCTCCTGGAAGTCCACTTCATTCTCTCAACACCAAAGAACTTCTGGCTTATGTTGGCCGACAGACGGAGTGCCCAGGGAAATAAAACCGATATCTTACGAAAGCTACTTGTCTCACCAAACGAGAAACGTTATCCACACTGTTAGTGTTGTGATCCATATCTGGAAAATAATCGGAAGAGGTTGTTAGACTATGCCATTGAGTTGGGATTGAGTGCTACGTTAAGTTGGCATTGAATGCCATGCCTTTTTCGCTGGTAAAGTTTATGGCCATGAAGATCATCCTACACGCAGTTGAGACAATTTGTGTTAGTATTTTAATTCAGCAGCCAACGCAGAAATGGTCTTTAGCGGCCAACGCACAAGTGGTCCCCCGATCTGAAATCTCTGAAAATTCCGATCAATTTCATAGCCAAGCCATGTGATGGATAAGGAAATTCATTTTTTTGTTCGTGCAAGATGGCTCTGAGAGCCACGTGATTGGTACTAAGCGTCCAGTATGGGGAGTTGCAAAAATTAGTGATTTTGGGTGGTTAGAGGACATTATATAGTATGATATAATGAAAGTTTTGGTGTTTGGAATAGATTTGCAAAGAATCTTACCTATGTATAGTGAGGTATGTTGATTTATGTGTTATATAGTTTTTCATTTTTTTATTAAGTTAGTTTATAAAATTATATGGCGCAGAACCAATTAATTAACTATGAAATTAGTGATTTTGGGTGGTTAGAGGACATTATATAGTATGATATAATGAAAGTTTTGGTGTTTGGAATAGATTTGCAAAGAATCTTACCTATGTATAGTGAGGTATGTTGATTTATGTGTTATATAGTTTTTCATTTTTTTATTAAGTTAGTTTATAAAATTATATGGCGCAGAACCAATTAATTAACTATGAAATTAGTGATTTTGGGTGGTTAGAGGACATTATATAGTATGATATAATGAAAGTTTTGGTGTTTGGAATAGATTTGCAAAGAATCTTACCTATGTATAGTGAGGTATGTTGATTTATGTGTTATATAGTTTTTCATTTTTTTATTAAGTTAGTTTATAAAATTATATGGCGCAGAACCAATTAATTAACTATGAAATTAGTGATTTTGGGTGGTTAGAGGACATTATATAGTATGATATAATGAAAGTTTTGGTGTTTGGAATAGATTTGCAAAGAATCTTACCTATGTATAGTGAGGTATGTTGATTTATGTGTTATATAGTTTTTCATTTTTTTATTAAGTTAGTTTATAAAATTATATGGCGCAGAACCAATTAATTAACTATGTTGCATAATTTGAATTAGAGGTTCTTGGTGCTCTAAAAACCTTGAACATATCACCAGTTTGATTGTGTTTACATTGTTATGGTTTGTTGTTTTTGGCGCTCAGAAATCCCTGAATAACGTCTACAGGTTACAATATGAGATCCATGTGTGTGAAATAGGTCAAGTTGTTAGATCAGTTTTTGAACACCTTCAGTATTTAGACCGTCTTGATAGTAATTGATGGATAGCCGAAATAGAAATTTCCAATAAATGGTGATTGGTCCATAGGATGGTTCATTATTAAACAGCTCTTATTGCGGAAGCCCCGACAAGCTGAGTTGTCAATATTGTTGATCTTGTAAAGTTCATCAAAGATGGTTAGAGGCGATTATGTCTTAAATGAGTTGAATGGGAAGCTCAAATATTGTGGTGGTGAAAAAAGCGTTGTTTTGGGAAGCTCAAATATTGTGGTGGTGAAAAAAGCGTTGTTTGGAGACTTCAGAGTGGGGATAAGTGATTATGTCTTAAATGAGTTGAATGGGAAGCTCAAATATTGTTCGGAGACTTTAGAGTGGGGATAAGTGCCAACACATGAAACATGTTAATTGTAATTTATTTTTGTAATGATGTAAATGTAAGCATATATTAATAAATTGATAGATTAGGTTGGTTGGTTGTTGGAATTTGTTGAGAGATTTTCTCAATAAACAATGCTTTGTTTGGAACTTGTTGGATCTCATGAGCACTATTTATGTGGCTTATAATAAAATTGTGGTTGTAATATAAGAATTATTTGTATGTGTAATATGTCCTCCATATTTTCTCTACCAATTTCTTTGCGATAGAATTGCATCTAGGTCCGCGAATAGTTGAACACATTTGGATCATCTAGATACTGGACATTTGGATTGTGCATGAAAAATAAATTTGAATGCGTAAAGGAGATAGTTCTTAGCGCTTTTGGTAAGTATTAGGTCTCGTCACTTGGTTTATGAACATGATGTTGTCTAACGTGAAGTAAAGGAGCTATAAATTGAGCGCTGCAAAAGGAAGCAAAGTAGAAGAAAATAAAAACACAGTGAAGTCATATAGGTTAAAGACAAATCCAACCAAGGAGAAAAGCTAGGTATAATTGTCATTGATAGCTGAAGCAAACTCTTAGAGACTAGTGGCAGTAAGGATCTTATAGGAGTTTGAAGCAAGGAATTTATTTTTTAAGAATTGCATATATGGTTGAAATATGACACGTAAAATGGTTTTATATTTAACTTGATTTGATCAAAGAATTGATTCTTGCAAGTTAAGCTCACGAAGAGAACATAGAGGTGTTCTTTAAAGGTACAGAGGAAATTTTCTACTTTAGGAAGAAATGAGGACAAATTTTTCTTTTTAAGTAAATTAGAAGAAGCATGCTCTTTAATAGTTGAAAAATAATGAAACCTACAATAGGACATTTGTAGACAAAATGATAGTTCCAATAGCGAGGTTGGGTAGAAATAAAGGAATCTAGAATAATACATATCAGTATAGCTCCATCTTAATCATGGATCTAGCAAGAGTCAAGAAGGATCAAATATCTTGAGGTGAAAACTTTTTTATAGTGAAAAGCTTAAAAAAAAAATTGCACCTCCAAAGATTGCATCCCTCTACAGGCTCAAAAGATGATGGTTAAGATGAATCTAAATTGCATTTTTGAATGCATAAATGGATTCAACCCCTTGAATAAATGGAATAAAATAGGTTAAACATGCAAATCCAACAAATACTTGCTCAAAGTCAAAGTGTAAAATAATGATACTTGAAATATTATAATATATTGACATTTTATTATTATGAGTATTATTATTTTAAACCATATATAATATGTAAATTGTTGATAATGAAATAATTTAGTTAACATGAAAATTGAGAGATTTTATGGATTACATTGTCAACATTGATTTTTTTCTTTCTATTAATATATTTTTAAATACATTTCAATATTACTTAATTTTATAGATGGAAAGAATTTATTTATGATGCACATTGAATTTTTTAATTACTATTAATATTTTTTAAATGTCACATGTTAATTTTATATTAAGAATTGCATTAATTAAACATCTTCCTCTTATTACTGTTATAAAGAAGCAATTGAATCTTTTTATTTTCAATTACTCTTTCATTTTTCATATTGAAATATTTTATTGCAATTCATATATATATGTTTATATTTTTTCTAAAGTTAATTTTAAAATAGATTAGTTAACATAGATATTAAAATGGTTTATTAAGTATCCAATTAAAATATGAAAATAAAATAATATCAACTTTATTTGTTTTTTGTTTTAATTACTTTAAAAGAATTTCAAAAGTTGATATAAAATTATCTTATTTCATGCATATGTGGTGAATGATTGTAAGAATATTCTTTCGTTGTTTGTTGTGTATGTTTATGTTTCTACATACTAATGAAAATGAACTATTTCGTTGGCTCTAGTATGCATCTTTGAATTATGTGTCTCTTTCTTTCATGATTTTTATTTCTTTTTGAACTATTTAATGAGATAATTAATGATTCTTTTGGATATATATGCATGTGACTTTACTATGATAGTACTATTACTTTTCTCTTAAAGACTCACTTTCTCTTCCCTTCCATGAAAGAGCCTATATACACTTTGCAATTGAATACTTCACAAGGCTAACTTACTTGTTCATCTCGAAAGTATATCTGTTCTCTCTTGTGTTGTTTATTGAAGGCAAGGAAAATCATTAAGAATATGGAAACCTGGCTTATTTCTTGGATGGGGCTCCTACTCCAAATGGCTTGAGATCTAACTTGGACTTCATATTAGGGAGACCCCCTTGTATGTTGCCAATTTCTAGCACTATCAACATTCCGGTGCTAGAAGGAGGGAAACATTTGTATGGATGATAACTCAACACATCCACATAAAGAAACTTGAGTTCAAGGTAATAGTTTTTCAAGCCCAACTCAAACTCATATATCTAAGAAAGGAGGGTCATCTCATTAAATTCTAGAACACGCTTATGAAGTTACTTACGAGAAATTTAGGAGGATTCAACCTATCACTCGTTAGTTTGCCAAATCTCTTGGATTACTTCATGTCACATTTGTTCTTCCTCATAAGCAATCAAAGAAAGAGACAACCTGTTGCGGTGTGTTAGTTTCCTTAGTGGAATATTTGTTTACTGCAACCCTTAAAGATTTAGATGACTCATCTAACGAACCTCATCATCAAGTGGATATTACACCACCTATTGGGAAAATATGGAAAGAGACGGGGAAGATTTTTACTTTTCTGATGATGAACAACTGAATAATAACGAAAACATGAATAGTGGAGGAGAATATTCTTCAAAGTCAGAGTGTGAAGAGGAGGAGGAAAATGGAGACATGGTTGATGACCAATTAGATTGGATGGCCCAAGGCCTCTTACTATCCTGAGCAACCATCATCACTTACCAAAGCACCCAACAATGTTTCTTACAAAGTATGATCCAGACAAGAAAGTGAAGGTTGAAGATCACATTGATGACTTTTACTTGCATATGAGGATGTTAGAGGTACATTATGATGATGTTTCTTGTAGATTATTTCCATACACTCTTGAGGGTAGAGCATTAGTTTGGTACCATAACCTTCTACTAAATTCAGTCCCTAATTGGAGGAAGTTTAAACAATTGTTCTTAGAAAAAAATGTTGATGATAAAACTCCTGCCATGTTGCTTAAAGAACTTGAAAACATTAAGATGGGGGATAAAGAAAAGGTTAAGGATTTTAACCATATATTTACATGTATTTTGAACAAGTTCCTCACTAATGTGCAACCTCATGATTCAATTACCAAGGATTATTACACTGCTACCTTGCCCAATAACATTTCCATTTTTGTGAAACGAGATGCGAAGGAAACTTTGGGTCTTAACTTTCCGAAAACAATTATTGTTGAAAAGGGCTTCAGGTCTATTGGAGTCATTGTTGAATAGTGATATTTAAAGGAATCCAAGGACATTGGGAAGAAGTCCTAATCATCCTCTGCTAAGATTAAAGAGAAAGATAATTTTGACATGGAAAACTGTACTAAATCCTTGAAGTTGTTAACCAACAAAGTAGTTGAACTTAAAAGGATGTCAAGTGAGGAATATACTAACATTAAGTCCTTTAAGTTGTTGCTTAAGAAGAACATCAATCAACTGACCAAGTCTGCGGAAAGATCTAACATTGTATTCAACGTTGGGAACTTGGACATGGATAATATTGTACTCTTCAACAAGAAGCACATTCTGAAAAAACATGCCCACAATGGAAACATAACATGAATGTTGTGGTTGCCAATTTCATAGCAATTTTGTCAGCAGAAGAGCATTAAGTGCAGACCCAAGAGACTAATGAACCAACCTCGACAAAGGAAAACATAATTTCTTGTGATTCAATTTTCACATTTTTATTTTGAATAATGATCGACAAGGTGTTGGTAATCCCCTAATGAGCGAAGTTCCTCGTCAAAAACCAACTAAGAAATATAATTTGAAGATCAAAGGGCCGATGCCTGAGCAAGATGTGAGGAAGAAATTGTTGAGAAGTTTTTTACCTCCTAGTAATCTTGCTCGGGTCACTTAGACCAAGTCCAGAAGCACTTAGCCTCAGAATAACACTTCTGGAAATAAGAAGAACAAGTTTGTCACTCCTTAGGTATCAAACAAAGTTTCACCACCTACCAACTTAACACACCCTATGATCCGGATTTAAACAGGAACTCAACAAAATACAAAGATAACCATATACACAATAATGCAGCGGACTTAATACTTCATTTCATTAATGTAAAACACTGAAATATGCTTACAAACATAAATGGAAATAAACCAGCAAGGGCGATGGTAGCTTATCTCTGAGAAGAGACGTGGTGGCTATATGCCTCTCAACTATGTTACAATGAGGCTCGAAGGCCTATTTATTATTTAGAAACAATGGAAAACCCTTCACATCCCAAAACCTAACCCTAGAAGATGAAACGCCAAATTATGGGCCCCGTTTTGGGTAAGTTGGTACATGAACTTCCTGGAGTTGTAACTTTGGCATCTGATCTTCGTTTGATGCGTATAATAGCTCATTAGAAAGATCTATCCGAGCACTACAACTTTGGGAAGAGAAAAATCAATCCATGGACCCATGTTGCTCCCAGAGTTCCAAAAATACATCGTTTAGGGCCTCAAAATGGCTTCGGAAGTTCAAGACCCGAAAAACTACTAAAAATAATAAATTGTGCTACAATTACAGAAATTGAAAAACTGAAAGAGACAGTTGTGGGGGGTCCAAGTGGGATAGGTGGGTGGCCACCAAAATCCACCTGGATCATTCCTCCCCCCTTAGGAGGCAATGGTCCCCATTGCGTTGAGTTCCTCCATGTGCTGAACTTGGTCCCTGGTGAGCTATTCTGCAATCTTGGATGTGTCTAGTAATGGTGGGAAGCATGGTCGAGGGTGGTACACATTGAACACTTGGTGCATGCGAAGGAATGGAGGAATGTTGAGCTCCAAAGAATTGTTTCCCATAGCCTTGGTAATGTTGTGCGAATCATGTCAGAGTGGTGTAAGCTTTTGATGGGCTCTTATAAGGCATTCTTTCTGCATATCTAACCAAACTTTGTTGCCCACCTAAAAATTGTGTGGTGCCCTTGTGGGTGAGGAGAAGTTGTTCCTGTGTTCTTTCATGCCCATGTCCCTCTATTGTTGTTGCTGCGTGGAGGAACCCTTCATGGGGGTCATGGATGTGGTGACGATCTTCCCCTTACTTTGGGAGCGAACCAGACAGAAAATGAATTTCCTAGTCTGGGAGATGAGCTTGCTGCCTTTCTTGGCAATAATCAAAGAGGTGGCGATAGGTGGGGCTACCTCTCGTATCCTGTATAATGGATTACCCAAAGAAATAATGCTAGCACGAGGCCTTGACTCATACACAACATGTCGCCTCCATAAGTATGGCTAGCATAATAGTACATCACAAACATCCAGAGGTGTAACATCACACAATACCTTGTTTGTGAAGGGCTCGATGCTGTAGGGAAGGTGGCATTGCTGGCGAAATTTGAGATCTCATCCTTCATGAAGCCACCTGATATTGTACGATTGCGGGTGTGGTGTAGTTGGTAGGCACAACCGCTTCACAACCTCTGCTAAAATGAGGTTCTTTTGGTTCCCAGTGTCAACAATGAATTGCAGCTGCAAACCCTTCACCCACATTTGTGAGTGGAAAAGTCGCTCCCCTCCTCTGGATCTTCAGGCTCATTCTTCTAGATCTTGGCAGTGGCAATAGTGACGATGCACTTCGCATCAATGATCTACTTCCCTTTGCCATTCCCCTTGTCGGGTTCTAAATTAGGATCAGAACATGTATCTGATTCAGAAGCCTTCAAGTCAGCCACCAATGACTGCTTGGTACGACACTCACTTGTGTTGTGCGTGGGGCTCTTGTGGAACTCACACCACTTTCTTATGTCCTTCTTCGACTTCATGGTGTTGTTCTTTTCTTGTGGCTTCGACGGATTGTCTTGGGTTACCCTGCCTTAGCTTTGTCCTTTAGTCTTTGAATTTTTAGATCTAAAGTCTCGCTTCTTTTTTCTGAACCTTTCCTTGATTTTGATAGCGTATCGGTACGTCGTGTCGAGCGAGGAGATGTTCAGGAACTCCATCTCTTCATGGATGTATCTGTGTAGGCAGCTACGGTATTTGAGTAACAAATGCAGCTCAAAGTCCTTGATACCCAACTGTGTGCGAAGGGTATGAAAAATGTTTGTGAACTTAGGCACATCTTGGTCCCTTCCCTGTCGTAGTGGTGTGGTCCATTTGATGTATTTGTCCTCGTAGCTTTTGACAGGGTAGTACTGCTCCTTGACGGCATCTCAGAATGAATCCCAAGTGGGTGTGGCTGAAAAGAGTGAGCCCGTACTTTCATTCTTCTGCTTGCAGTAGGTTTCCCACTAGTTCTTGATGTGGGGGGCTTCTTTGAGAAGAGCGAAAATAATCTTTTCCTGACTCAAAAATTCATGAACAGAAAAATACCCATATAGCAGTTTTAACCATTTATCTACAGAATCTTTGTCTATTTGACCCTTGAAGATGGGGATTTCAAAATTAACTTGTACCTTAAAGGGTGTGGCATTTCCAGGGTAGCTGTTGGAAGCCAATGCGTCACCTCTGGGTAGTTGTTGAAGGATCTGCGCAAGGTTGTCCATCAGCACGTTCCTTTGCTGCTCGAGGGCTTCTTCAAGCAAGATTTTGATAGGATGATCTCCTACCCCCTTGTCTTTCTTTTCACCCGCCATGGGAAGCCATCAGGATTTGCAAGGCTGGTCTTGTAAAGGTTCAACTAGTTCAAGCCCTAACTGCTTATAGCCCGACCTCGTTGGGGACATGCAAAGAAAAACAGAGAAAAAGAAGGCCGATCTAATACCACTGATCTGGATTTAAACATGAACGTAACAAAATACAGAGATAAACATAATACACAAAAATGCAGTGGACTTAATACTTCATTTCATTAATGTAAAATACTGAAATATGCTTACAAACAGAAATGGAAATAAACCAACTAGGGCGATGGTAGCTTATCTATGAGAAGATATGTGGCAGATACATGCCTCTCAACTATTTTACAATGAGGCTCAAAGGCCTATTTATTGTTGAGAAACAATGGAAAACCATTTACGTCCCAAAACCTAACCCTAGAAGATGAAACACCAAATTGTGGGCCCCGTTTTGGGTAAGTTGGTACATCAACTTCCCAGGGTCATAACTTTGGCATATGATCTTCGTTTGATGCGTACAATAGCTCGTTAGAAAGATCTATTTGAGCACTACAACTTTGGGAAGAGAAACATCAGTCCATGGACCCATGTGGCTCCCAGATTTCCCAAACAATGTTGTTTAGGGCCTCAAAACGGCTCCGGAAGTTCAGGACCTAAAAAGTTGTTAAAAATAGTAAATTATGCTACAATTACGGAAACTGAAAAACTGAAAGAGACAGTTGTGGGGGGTCCAAGTGGGAAAGGTGGGTGGCCACCAACATCCACCTAGATAACCTTGCACAAGATAAAGATAATGATTATAGCATTCTTGAAGATATGAATAAAGATCATACACATATCTCTATTATGCCCTAGAAAAATTGACAGGCCAACATGATTTTATCATCCAGGAAGTTTCATCTCAACCTCTGTAAGTTAAGACAAATTTTTCTTCCCAAGCCTCGCTCAGTAAATTTCCCACTATTATTGAATCTATAGTTAATATTACTGATGTAAATTTTAGATCTACTTGCCCCCCTTTTCTTTTAAGTTTTGAAATTTTCAATTATAATGTCCACAATTTCCTTTTTGATTCTGGTGTGTCCACAAATGTTATTCCTTTATTTGTTGTAAAGGAAATCAATGCTAAATGGGAAAATACTAACACTAGAATCATACAATTGAATAGATTTCTAGTGTAGGAAATTGGTGAACCTAACAATGTTATAGTTCGCTTATCTTCTAATCATAGAGTTCACCAATGTATTGATATCTTCTAATCATAGAGTTCACCAATGTATTGATATTATTATTCTGGACATTCTGGAAGCTTATGGATTACCTTTAAGTAGAGATAGGTCTAGCAAGTTGTAAGGATACTTTTATACTGCCTAGTCTCATTTGTGGCTTCCTTATATGGGAAAGAATAATCAGATTCAAGTTGAGAGTGAACCTTTTATAAAGCATACCATTATGATGCTTGAGGCACATAATGAGATGATTAGATTTTTGTAAGTAATATTTGGAAATTAATTTTTAGAACTTGATCATGGATGCTATCTTGCACAACCATCCCCTATACCTCTAGATACACAGTTGGAACTCCTTCCTTGCAATCCAACTTGTGCAAATGAGTTTTGTAATATAGATGTATATGGTACTAGCATATAAACTAACTTTGTAGCTACTAAAGTTTACACTTTTTATTTTGGTGGTTTGAAAACACATGAGGGTTCTAGAGCTAGCTTCATTCTAATTGACCCTCGAAAGAAAAAATATACGATTTCAGGTTGATTGGAGTTTGAGTGCACAAATAACATTGTAGAATACAAAGCACTTATACTTGGACTAAATAAATCCATAAACCTCAAAGTGGAAGCATTAAAGGTGAAAGGTGACTCAGCAAATGTTACATGACATGTACGAAATGCTATTCAATGTGTGTCACCTAATATTAAAAATTGCCAATAAGAGGTATGGCATCTTGTTTATTTCTTTCAAGAATTTAATATTAATTTTGTTCCTAGGATTCAAATAGAAGTGACAACACATTAGTTAATGTTTTTGTTAGGTTATCACCACTTAGAAATGGTTTCTCTATAGAGATTATTTATAAACCATATGTACTTGAAAATGTTACGAATTTATGTGTATTCAATGATGACTAGTAGATACTAGATATCATGGCTAATGTTGACATGTTTAGAGATGTAGTGATTGATGAAGATGAACGTGAAAGGGATTTGCAGGAATCAACTTAGGAACATAAAGGAAACCCCATGTCTAAGGGCGTGATATCTTTATAGAAGTTGTATGACCTGCATAACCACTTTAAGGGACTGATCAATGCAAAGACCCACACTTCCACATTTTTTCACAAACAAGTTAATTTAGGCACCAAGGAAGATCTGAAGTATGTAAACCTCAGTACATGTTGTTCTCCTCAAGAATGAGGATCCTTTATTCCTCTTTTCAAACAATACTGAGATGTGTCTGCATAGACATATGGTGATTTGAAGACCTATGACACATGGATTATCTATCATGTGATACCTATTAAGTAGGGGGTAAATCCATTTCAACAAAATTTAAGAAAAGTTCATCATATTGGATGCTCAGATAATCTTTCAAGTTTGTCATTCTACTTGGGTTTCTTAATTGTTTCATGTTAGAAAGAAGTCTGGAGAGATATGCTTATGTGTTGACTTTGACAGTATGAACTAGGATTCAGATAAATATAATTATCTTGTGCCATCTATGGAGAAGATACTCTAGACGGTACTTGGGTCAGATATGTTCTCACTATTAAATGAAATTTTTGGATACAAACAACTTCTAGTAGTGGAACCCGACATAATAAAAACAACATTCATGACTAAATAGGGTACATTCACGTTTCGACAAATTCCTTTTGGACTTATAAACGTAGGTGCTACCTTCCAATGGGCTATGGATATTGCATTCAGTGGAATGATAGGACATAGCATTCTGATCATTTGCATCATCTAAGGAAAACCTTTGAGTAGTGTAAAAAATATGGTATATTTTTAAATTAAAAGGAGAGAACCTTTGGAGTGTTCGAGGGAAACTCCTCGGGACACATTATAGCTAAGAGTGGGATTAAAGTGGACCCGGATCAGTTCAAGGCTATTCTCAAATTCCCTTTCCCATGAACAAGAAATCCATGCAATCCTTTTTGGAGAAAATCAATTTTTTTGTAGAAGTTTATCTCTGACTATGCACATATTGTTAAGCCTTTGCAATACATGATCAAGAAGGATGCAATATACAAATTGGACCAAAGGTAGAAAGATGCATTTTCCAGGTTAAACAAGTAATTATCATTGCCCCAAAATTATATAGTCTAGACTTTAATAAAGATTTATTATTGTATACTTTTGCTTCTCACACATCTATAGTAGTTGCTCTTACTCAAAAGGAAAATCATGGAAATGAGTGACTAATATCATTTATTAGAGCTATTGTACATGGGTCAGAATTGAATTAGCCCCAACATTGATAAGAAAATCTATAAAATTTACAAGGAGGTGAAGACTTTAGGCCTTACCTACTAAAAATTCATGTTATCATCTTTGTGCCTCACCCAACACTTAGATAACTCTTTGTGCAACAAGAGTTGGGTGAAAGGAGGGTGAACTGGATGAAAAGCCTTCAAGAATATGATCTAGAATTTAAGTTAGTTTATACAATAAAAGGCCACGGTCTTTATCAACTTGCAACAAAAGTAATCAATTCACCGGAAGAAGCTTCTTTTATATGGAAACAAGAAATTGAAACGTACAATATCGAGCAATATAACCTTACAAATGCAGGCACCTCTTAGTACACTAATATATTCCAATAGCTAGAGTAAGGCACCTTTCCCTCACATTTATCAGTGAATCAAAATACATAAATTCATGTTAAATCTTTATCCTATTAGCTTGTACATGGTGTGATTTTCTGAAAGCACCACAATGATTTCATGTTTAGATCCTTAGAAGCACATGATTCAGAAAGGGTATTGAAAGATCTTCATGACAGGATAGCTGGTATGCACTATGTAGGAGATACTACTGCCGATAAAGTAATGCAGGACAATTACTATTGGCCCACACTGTTTAAGGATGTATATGCCCATAAGTTTCCTCTATTTCAAAGATGTGCTAGTCATGATAGGAATTTAGTTGCCCCATTGCAACCCATTTCCACTCAAGAGCCTCTTCAATAAAGGGGATTTGATGTTATTGGTGAGATTTTTCCTCATTCATCAAAGAAACACCAATATATCTTAAATGCCACATATTATTTTACCCAGTGTGTTGAAGCAGTTCCATTGAAACAAATGAACGAGCAGGAAGTCATTCACTTCATCAAACATAATAATATCACCAAGTTTAGCATTCCTACATCACTTATTTTTGGCAATGAAACTTACTTTTCATCGATAAATATTTATGATTTTCATTGGAAAATGGTATTATTTTAAAGAACTCATTTAGCTATTATCATCAAGGAAATGGTTTGGTTAAATCTACCAATAAGAAATTAATTTGTATCATAAAGAAAAATGTTAACTTGAGAAAAGGAACTGACATAATGCATTAGTGAATTCTTTATGAGTTGATTGCGTTACACCTAAACCCTCTCTGAAGATCTCCCCTTACTCCCTTGTGTATGGAAAAGAAGTTATCCTTCCTTGGAACTTATACCTCATGTCTTTACATCTTTCTCAAGAATCCCAAGGTAAATCATGTCTTATTTTCCATAGTAGGATAGACACCCTTATTAAATTAGAGGAAGAAAGGCATAAAATAAAAGAAAATTATGTTATGCACCAGAGTTGTATCAAGGATTGGTTTGACAATAAATCTACAGGGAACAAGGAGTTTGGTGTGGGAGACCTAGTATCAAAATGGCATAAGGCCCATGAAGAGAAAGGTAAGCACACTAAATTTCAATCCTTGTGGATTAGACCCTTTATCATCCATGATAAGCTTGGCCATCATACTTACCATCTTCAATCCTTAGATGGGAAGGTCGATTCTCTTCCCGTTAATGGTTAAGATCTCAAACATTATTTTTAGTAGCAACCCTAGGATGCATTTCTACCTATGTACATATTTCTTTCGTGTTTTATTTAATTCATGTTTTCTTCATGTCGTGTCATGTCTTTCCTTTATTTTCTTTGTTGGTCAGTGTACATAAATAAGACCTTATGTGGAAGTGATTTGTTTGGTTCTAACAAATGTGGCAACATTTTTAAGGGAATTGTGACATTCAACAACACGTGGTTAACTTTTGGTCCCTCTTCTTTGCTTGGGTTCGATTTCTTTAACGTCAATGATGTCTAAATGGAAAATACGATTACGCTTGTATCTATTTTATGAAAAATATGATTATGAATGGAAATATTTAAGCATAACTATTATGCCCGTATCTATTTTAGGATATGTTAGGGTCCTATAAATACAATAGTGCAAGTATGGTTATTTAGCCATTTATCCCACAAGGATATTGTAAAAATATTTTTCATTTTAAATTTTTAGTCCTTTAAAAAGAAAAATAGAAAAGAGGAAAAAAAACGAAATGGGAAAGAAAAATAATTAAATATAAATATAAATAAAACCCTGAACAACGTGCCCATTTAAATGTTGTTAATTGAAATAGTTATTTAAGTTTGTTTTAAACGTTTGTAATAAATTTGATACAAGATTTTGATGGTTTCTATACATAAATTTCATATTAGCATGGTTGTGATTATCCCTGCCCAGATCAATGGCGAGGGACGACATTCCAGACCCCCCCTACCCCCGAGATTTCAGGACTTAATGGAAGGGGAGAGCTCGAAATATGGTTTTCAAGTACACCACTAGATTTGCATGTCATCTCCGCAGTATTTTTACGGGGTTCCCTCTCGATACCATTTACCACTCATGCCCCACCTCGAAAAGCACTATCTCATGTTGCCCTCCTCCTCTTCATTCCCACACTATCCACCCACGCCATTTGTCATTCATCCCTCTGACCATGTCATTTTTCATTTATCCCTCCATCCACGTCCCCTACTCTCCACGTCATATGACCGTTACCATTCAAATCACCTACCAACATTCAAGTTAACATTGGGTAATAAATTTATCCTGCCAACGTATGAATTTCCCATAAATGTCATGCTCCAAAAATGGTAATAATCGTGTTAAATGCCCTCAAACTCCATTGTAAAAATCCTACCTCAACCTACAAAATTCTCTTTCGATAATTGTTGATTTACACAAGCTCAACTTGAATCATTTTTGAAGCCTACCAACGCCTTCTTCAAAATGATCTCCTCTACAAAGTGATCTCCTTCTGCAAATATCAATCAACCACAACTCAGTAACTTTGTTTCCTTGATTTTCCCATTGAAATTAAGATATCTTCACCCAAAGGAAAGGGAAAGATGCCTGATGAAAATCCTATGGTGCACCATGTTCCTGATTTAAATAGGACTCCTTTAATTGATACTCAGTGCAAAATAAGAGAAACACAATGTGAGTTTGATTTGTATGAGCTCCATAATTAGGCAAAACATAATTATTTAGACCAAAGTGATGATTTAAACATCTGGGAGTCACTTCTCCCTCAATTTACCTTTCCCTAGACTCATGTTTCCCCATAATTCTCTACCTAGTATCATCTCAGGTACCTCCCCAGCCAGAAATTAGTAATCACTCAAAACAATGAAGTCATGTTTTCCATTTCCTTAGAAAGATTTTTTCAAGCTCTTCAGATAAATCCACAGGCCTCATTTCACCCATTTTCCATTAATTTCCTCACTAAGGTATACAAAATGCTTACTTTACCTCAACGAGCCCACATTTTTGAATGTTTTCTATATGAGAATTCTAAATTGCCGAGAAAAAACTCCCCATACTCTACTTCTATCTTCCCATAGATGTCCAGACAAGTCATTTCAATGGTTACTTTCTTATTAGGTTATCATACAGATCAGTGGATAGATGAGGTAGTGTTATGGTTTTTATCAGTATTTGTAGTTGGTCATAAGCCTTCAATTATTTTCAATTACAGTCAGTTCTTATTAGATGTTATAAGTGAGTAGTTTCTCAAGTTTAAATTTGAAGGTGTGTTCAAACACCAATTAATTTTAGTGTATCTCATGCTATTTTACAAGGAAGACAGGTTCAAGTTCCAATTATAGAGGATGGATGATCATAGTACCCCATTATCAGTGTTGGCATTATGATACAAGTGTTTTCCTTAATGGCAACTCACTCACAAGTCAGTTCAGTTTTGATGAAAGGAAACCCACAGTGTAACAAGTCTATTCAGATGTAACAGGGCATTGGTACAGAAGAACGGGTAGATGGAAGTAAGGTCTACTGATCATAATAAAGAAGTTGAAGGAAAAGGATGGTGTAAAGTAGTTTAAGATGTGTACGCTGGTCCACTTAGTCAAAATAGCATATACACGCTGGTTGATAGAACAAAAAAGGCGTATACATATACATGCACTTTCATAAGAAGAAAAGTGTGTATATGTTGGAAAATAAAGGAAATTCAAGACTAAAAAATACCAGGGGTCAATACCATGGTACTAGCCCACAATATTGAGTGGAGTAATGACTATTTGATCCCAGCCAAGAATACCATGGGTCCTAAGTGGTTTTGGCCCAAGGTATTGAGAAAGGCCTAAAACTAGATAAGGAGGAGAAGATCATAAGGTCAGGTGTGCAAGTGAAAGGGTTTTCTTTGGAATACTTCTATCTGAAGTATATTTTATGTTGCAAGGGTTGTGTTTGTGATTTGATTTGAAATATTATGTGCACCTTGAATTCAATGTTGGATCAAGATCATGAGACCTTAAATGACTTGTCATTGAATGATCTAATATTGGTTGGGCTAGATATGATTGTGTACACCTATCTTATTCTTTAAATGTGATCATCTAGGCTTGTCTGAAGTTTGGAATAGCAGCAAAGTTATGAGTTAATATTTTCATATCTATACGTTGGTTTGTCTTGGTAAAAGTGTGTATACACACAGGTTATACTCTTCTGAGTAGCATATACAAAAGAAAATCCTATTCTTTAGATCTAACTGATCTATTTGATCAGTTCTGTTGTTTTACTATTTTCTGTCAATGAAGTCTTCTTAGATCTAAATGTAAAACTGAATGCATAACAAGTTTGGTGTCTGATTAATTGATTGTTTAAGTAAGAAGGGTTATCTCTCCTACTGCCTGTCTAAAGCTCTATAAATTGACATTAGTTGTTCAATATATTGCTAGTTGGTACAGAATTGATTCATAAGTTTTATGTTTTATTAGTTTTTAGGGTATACATAGGTTTGGTTAAAGGAAGTAGCGTATACATGCAGGTTGGGTTCAGTAAAGTAGTGTATACATTCTGATGTATGATTTTTGAGGTTACAATTGGTTCAGAATGATGATACAGGTTTTTGGGTTCAGCACAGTGTTCTGGTGACAGTGATCTGATTGTTCAGATTAACTAATTATTGGTCGATGCATTTTTAGTTTTAAAGTTTCTTATGGGTCCAGTGTGAAAATTTGATGAAACGAGGCCTTCATTTGTATTGTTGTGTACTAGGAGCGTCCAGTCTGAAAATTTATGAAACGTGGTCCCTGGAAGAAGAAAGAAGGTTGTAGCCTTCTATAGGCTGGAGCCTACATACTAGTAAACACATTGGCTAGTACAAGAGCTAGGGGGTTGTAGCTCCCTTCCAGTAGAAGCTAAAAAATTGTTGGGTTGTGTTATATTCTTTCCACGACTAGCCCACATAGTTAACTGGGGGTTAGAGGGGGGCAGAGCCCCCTTTGTTGCGTCGATTGTGTAGTGGGGGGGGGGGGGGGGGGGTTCATAGGGGATTTGAGATGTACCCATAACCCCACTTTATGGGGTCTAGGGCAGCGCCCTGGAAAATTTTGGTTTTGGACCCTATGTTAGGATGGGTGGACCCACCTATAGTTTTGTGCATGATTTTTGCACATGTTTTTGGACACGATGGTTTTCGGTCCATGGTAATGAACTCAATGGTTTTTCGGTCCATGGTAGTAGATGCTTCAGCATGTATAAATATGTGTGATAACATTAAAAGAAACATAATGAAAAATCAAGATCGTAGTCCAGGTTTTGGGATCCAGTGGGAAAATCTCCGTGTATATGTATTTTATGTGTTATGCTCTCGCATTGTTTATTTTTCTATGTTTTAGAATTCGTATGCAGGTAATTTATGTACGGGTTTAAAACATACATTTGGTATCATAGCAGTTTTGGCTTCAAGGGTACGCCATTGTTGCTGATAATGGAAGAAGTGTCCTCAGACACATAATTTTATTAATCAAAAAAAATAATTACATAATTGATTTGCAAGAGCTTAC
>APFE031180256.1:71112-83339 GCA_000404065.3 Pinus taeda
TGATGGAAAGGGCAAGAAGCATGCTCAGTGGTGCCAGGTTAGGACAGGAATTCTGGGCAGAGGCGGTGGATACTGCATGGTACCTGGTCAACAGGTCACCTTCATCAGCATTGGAGGATAAGACTCCACAAGAAGTATGGACTGGTAAGAAATCCTCTCTTTCACATCTGAGGGTATTTGGATGTGATGCATATGTACATGTTCCAAAGGAGAAACGAACCAAGTTGGATAGTAAATCTGAAAAGTGCATCTTTATTGGTATAAGGATGGTTTAAAGGGTTATAAGCTTTGGAAACCAGTCACACAAAAGGTTATGTACAACCAAGATGTGGTGCTCAGAGAGGTAAAATATGTTATTAAACATGAAGTCCAACCAAAGGAACCTGAGAAGATAGATTTTTAGCTTAAGGAGGAAGAATCATACTCTATAATAGAGGAGGAATCAGAAGATGAAGAACCACAAATTTCGGGTGTGAGAAGATTAGTTCGAGAAAAAAGGAAGCCAGAAAGGTATAGTCCATCTGCTTTCTGTTCAAATTTTTCTTTATCTATTATTGATGATGATCCTAGAACTGTGAAGGAAGCAGTAGATTCAGAGGATGGAAAACTCTAGAAAGAGGCCATGGCTGATGAAATGGCATCTTTGCACAAAAATGAGGCTTGGGATTTGGTGGAGTTGCTAGCTGGAAGTGTTAGGTAAAATTGACTCAGGATAGAGTCAAAGTTGACCACGTTAAACAGTGATGGTTTTGGGGCACATGGTATTGTGCACCCATGGTATTATGCCCGTGGTATTATATGTAATGGAGCTTATAAAAGGCTGGAAGGGCTTCATTGTAATGCAAGAACTAGAGGTGAGTGGTGAAGGCTCACTTGGTTGGATTGGCCAGGGTTTTGGCCAATGCAAATGAGATCTTATTAGGTTGGGTTTTTCCTCAGATTTGGGGTTTTCCCGGATAAACATTTCTGTTTATGTGTTTATGGTTGTTGCTGGTTATTTTTATATTTATTCCTCTCAGTAATTATTTATGCTATGCAGTAAATTTCTTAACAACTGGTATCAGAGCCAGATATTGGCTTCAAAGGAATTGTTTGATGCCATGGGTTTATAGTGCCTGATGAGATCAATGCAGCCTTTTTCCGGATCTGGGTTTGGAAAATAATGGTGGAACCATCGTACGTGAAAGAACCTCGAGGAGAATGTGCGAAAGATAGTGCCATAACTGCGAGGGATCACAATGCATTTGCGATATTTACCAGTTTGGAACATGCTGACAAATTGTTTGGGATTCATGCCGCTATTTAAAGAAGGTTGAGAGATACATTTGGTAATATTAAAATTCAAGGTTGATTTTGTTTGGAGCTTTTTTCGTAGGGAATCGATAAGGGATATTTCCTATGTGTTCTATGTCGTGTTGAAACATGGAGTAGGCATGGGCTGTATGTAGGTTAGCAGAAGAAAATTGTTCATGCAGCTTCGAAAATTGTTCATTTTCTGCTACGTGAGGCCACCGGTGTTGGAATCTACAAGGTTCTCGTTGGGCTTGCAGTTGGAGCGGTTTGATAGAAGTTTTTGAGAAAATCAAATTGAGAGAGGATGGATCAGAATCGCAGCAGCAATAAACAAAAAAAAAAAAATAAAGAAGTCAAAATTATTGCATGTAAATGGGCATACTATTGTAAGACCTGGTAAGGCCTGTGTACCCCTCAGTGATCATTGGTAAAGTCTGGTTAGACCTAGGTGATAGGGGGGATGTCAGGTTAACAATACCCTGGGTAAAAAATCTGAGGGGGGTAAGAGCTAGAGTGAGCGGGATTGTCTCACTTAGCAGGTTTGGTTGGAGTTAGTCAAGGAACCCCAAGTCAAGTTTAAGGGGGGACTTGTTAGGTAAACTTGACTCAGGTTAGAGTCAAAGTTGATCAAGTTAAACATTGATGGTTTTGGGGCACATGGTATTGTGCACCCATGGTATTCTACTCATGGTATTATATGTATTGGAGCTTATAAGAGGCTAGAAGGACTTCATTATAATGCAATAATCGGAGGTGAGTGGTGAAGGCTCACTTGGTTGGATTGGCCAAGGTTTTGGTCAATGCAAATGAGACCTTATTAGGTTGGGTTTTTTCTCGGATTTGGGGTTTTCCCAGATAAACATTTATGTTTATGTGTTTATGGTTGTTGCTTGTTATTTTTATATTTATTCCTCTTAGTAATTATTTATGCTATGCAGTAAATTTCTTAACAGGAAGGAAACCCATTGGCAACAAATGGGTTTTCAAGATGAAGACAAATGCAGAAGGAAAGGTGGAGAAATACAAAGCTTGGTTGGTAGCAAAAAGTTATTCCCAGGTGTCGGGAATTGATTTTGGTGATAGTTTTTCTCGTGTTGCCAAGGTAGCTTCTATTAGATTACTTTTATCTGTTGTTGTTGCTTTCGATTTTGAGGTAGAACAGACGGATGTGAAGACATCATTTCTTCATGGGGATCTGGAAGAGGAAATATACATGAAGCAACCTGAAGGCTTTGCGGTGAAGGGTAAGAAAGAACTCGTATGCAAGCTAAAGAAGTCTCTGTATGGGTTAAAACAGTCACCAAGGATGTGGTATCATGAATTTGATACATTTATATGAGGAATTGGCTTCACCAGAAGCAAAGCAGATCACTGTGTGTATTTTAAATTAATTGGTGATCATGTTATTTATCTAGTCTTGTATGTGGATGGTATGTTGCTAGTTGGAAATGATAAAAAAATTATCCAGGATTTGAAGACCCAATTGTCCTCCAAATTCGACATGAAAGATATTGGTGCTGCAAACTATATTTTGGGAATGGAAATTAAAAGAGATCGGGCAAAGAGGAAGCTCTGGTTAAACCAGAGGAAGTATGTCGAGACAATATTGTAGAGGTTTAATATGCCAGATAGTAAACCGGTGAAGGTTCCTATTCCTGTAGGTGTGAGGTTATCTGCTGAACAGTGTCCCAAGACACAAGAAGAGGAAGAGGACATGTCCCGTGTTCCATATGTAAGTGCAGTTGGTAGCTTGATGTACGCCATGGTCTGTACTAGACCAGACATTGCACATGCAGTGGGAGTATTGAGCAGGTTTATGTCAAAACCAGGGAAGGAGCACTGGACAACAGTGAAGCGGGTTTTTAGGTATTTGCGTGGCACTAGTGATTATGGTTTATGCTACCAAGGAAGATCAAGATTGGACATAATGTTGGATATTCGTGGCTTTGTTGATGTAGACTAGGCTGGAGATCTAGATCAAAGAAGATCTACAAGTGGGTATGTGTTTAACCTATTTGGAGGTTGGCAGTTAGTTGGATGAGTAAGAAACAATCTATAGTGGAAACTATCAACTACAGAGGCAGAATACATGGCAAGCCACTCATGCAAGAAAGGAAGCAATTGGTTGCAAGATTGATGTTCAAGATGGGGTTAGTATTAGTGACTATAAGATAGACATTGATAGCCAAAGTAGCAATATTCTTGGCAAGAACCCCGCATTAATATTCAAAGACAAAGCACATTGATTGTTCAGTTTCACTTTGTGAGGGAGATTTGATAGAGACAAAAATGTGTTGTTAGTAAGAACACCTTCTGAAAATACTGCAGATGCATTGCACCAAAATATGTGAGCTCTAAGAAGTTCTTCTCGGGTAGGAGAAACAATGGCTGTTTCAGGGCTGGAAAAATGACTAAGCTCTCTTGGTGGCCCCCCCCCATATGGAAAGAAAACAGAATTGAGAATGTTGGGTTTTGTATATTGTTTCCCCACTAGCCCACGTAGTTAACCAGGGGTTAGAGGGGGTGAAGCCCCCCTTCGTTTGCCGATTGTGTAAATGGGAGGGGGGGGGGGGGGGGGGGGGCGTGGGTCACAGGGGTTTGAGAGCCTACCCATAACCCACTTTAAGGGGTCTAGGGCAGCGCCTCGGGAAATTTTGGTTTTGGACCCTATGTTAGGATGGGCGGAGCCACCTATGGTTTTGTGCATGATTTTCGCACATGTTTTTGGATGCATTGGTTTTCGGTCCATGGTATTGGACGTGATGGTTTTTTCAGTCCATGTTATTGAATGCTTCAACATGTATAAATATGTATTATAACATTAAAAGGAACATAATGAAAAATCAAGTTGGCAGTCCTGGTTTTGGGATCCAGTGGGAAAATCTCTGTGTATATGTGTTTTATGTGTTATGCTCTCGCATTTTTTAATTTTCTGTGTTTTAGAATTCATATGTAGGTAATTTATGTACGGGGTTAAAACCGACAAAAATGAGAGAAGGTTGTAGCCCTCTACAGGTGGGTACCTGCGTACTAGTATGAGTCTGCACCAGTACAATATTATAAACTTAATTTCTTATTATTAAAAGAAGACAAAGATGAAAGTAGCAGGTGGTTTTTCTCTTGCATTGAATTTTCACCTTAAATATTGGTGTTCATGTGTGTTTCTTATGTGTGATTGTTTATTATGTTTTTACTACACTGCTCAACAAGTTACTAATGCACTGGTTAAATATCAACACATGATAAATTGATTAAATCATAAGTTCTCTGGGTATATGCTAGTTTTTGTAATAAGAGTAACGTGTACATGTTATTTCACTTCACTGAAGTAGCATATATAAATATGTTTGGGAAATAATAAATTATTGAACTGATAATACTAATTCACCACCCCTCTTAGTATTATTTCCAACAATTGGTATTAGAGCAGGTCCTTCAGAAGAAGCTTGATTGCTTGAAGGAAGATCTTTCAAGATGAATAATCACAAAGGCATGGGATCTATCAGACCATCAATATTCAATGGGAGCAACTTGGTATATTGAAAAATAAGAATGAGAGCCTATCTACAATCGCTTGGAGCCAATGTTTGGGAAATTGTGGAAGGAGGATATCAATTTCCAATAGCAATTCCTTCAGACTCTACAAGTAAGAAGTCATATGAAACCAATGCCAAAGTTGTCAATACGTTATTGGGAATTCTTTCAGAATCATAATTTTCAAAGTCATGCAGCTCAAGACAACCAAATAAATATGGGATAAAATAATTTGGAGCTACGAAGGAGACTCCCATGTAAAATGTGCTAAGCTTCAAACTCTCAGAATTCAGTATGAAACTCTTAAGATGCATAATGATGAGAGTATTGCTAATTAATTTTTACATATAGATGAGATCATTAATTCTATGAAGAATCTGGGTGAAGAGATAAAGGACGCTACTTTAGTTAAGAAAATTTTGAGATCTTTGTCTTCTAAATTTGAGTCAAAAGTGTCTGTCATATAAGAAAAACAGGATCTTCAAACTATTACTATGACTCAACTACATGGAATATTAATTTCCTTTGAAATGAGGAGAGGAGATCCATCAGATATGAAAGAAGCTGCTTTTAAAGCTTCAGCAAAGGGAAAAGAAAAGGAAGAGCACAATGAACCAGGATACATTTCAGAAGAAGAATATGACGTAAATTTTGTCAAGAAGATTCAACGAGGTTCCAGAAGATTCAAAGGTAAACTGCAATTTAAATGCTTTGCTTGTGGTAGAGTTGGCCATTATGCTACCAAATGTCCTCATAAAGATAAATATGAAAAGGGAAAGGAATATGTTAAATGCAATGAAAAACAAGTTGTCAATAGGAGTTATTATACACATGAAGATAGTGATGGTTTATCTAATAGTGATGAAGATGAAACTGAACAAGATTATTGACTACTCATGGCTTATGACAATGATGATTTTTTGGATGCCTTAGAAGATGAAGAATTCCTTGAAGAAATAACTAAACTCAAGATTTGTTTAGAAGAAAAGAATATGATCATAGATACGTTGACACACCAAATCATTGAAAGAGAAAAACACAATGAAAATCTAGAATGTGAAATTGTGGGTCTAAGAAAAGAACTTGAGACGACAAAATCTCATAATCTCAGATTTGCTAAAGGATAAAAAACTTTAAACAAAAGCATCAAGTTCAATGGTCTCCTCTCATAAAGATAGGTCTTGGATATACTGAAGAATCATCTCAATCACAGAAGTCGTCAGCCTCCACTAGAAGCTATCTTGATGCAGCAAAGACCAGTGAACAATATGTCAATCATCAGTAAAGGCCTAAATATACTCATCGGGTAAATCATACTCAATTTACACCATGGATTAATATGAGTAGAAACTTCAACCAATAGGTAAACAATGCCAAAAGATTCTATGATCGCAGAAACTTCTTTAATGGGTAATGTTTTTCATGTCATAACTTTGGGCATAAGGTTGCTCAATGTGTTGCTTACGAAACTATCATGACTAGAGAAGCAAAAAATCAAAGGAGTGTAACTGGAATCAAGAAAAGTTCCTATAATAACTTTTCTCCTCTTGAAGATGTAATAGAATGCTCGATTTGTAACAACTTTGGTCATGAAGAATCTGAATGCAGGAGCAAATTTTGGCCCACACTTCAAAAGGAGAAATCATCATTAAATTCAAAGATACGGAGAACGAAGGAATCTCAATCAAAAAGGTGTGGCATAGCTCTGTATGTAGAAGGACAAGAGAATCAGTGGTAAATTGACAATAGATGCTCCAAACACATTGTTATCACTTGGATTGAACCTCAGGCTGAAGGAAGGCAATGCCAGGGTAACCACAAACCACGCTTAACCAAGTAGCTATCCCTACTAGGTCAAGAGAGGGCTCTCTCCATAAGGATCTCAGCCAAGATGATTGGATCAGGTAAAGGATATTAGGCTAGGTATAGTAGCATGAATTTTTTATTTGATTTTGAAGGGGTTTTGCTGGATCAAGAGGAGCTGGACAATTTAGATCTAGGGAACTAGGTTAGAATTGCAGGGTGTTCAATGGGACAAGGTAGGCATAGGCTTCAACACTCTGGGGATTGATGCAGTGAGATGTTTAAGACTAGTGAGAAGCTAAGAAGAGCATGTGAAAACCATGGATCCTTACTAGACTATAGATGCATGAAATGGTGAATGGTTTACCAAGGCAGAGCACTGATGTAATGAATTCTACCTATCAACTTGAAAACATTCAACTAGAAGCAATGAAATGATTACAAGAATAGATAAAACACCTTAAAATATGATCACATAAGAAGAAACTGTACTAAAACTCCATACCACATGGATCCCATAAAAATAGTTGTAATTCTTATTAATCTCCTACCAAACTGCTACAAATGGTGTACAATCAAGGTCTGAGCATCCAGCTGAGTCCAATCCTTTACAATGAGAAAGAAGAAGAAGATATAGGAATTGTTTCAACCTCCTCCCATCCTCAAGGGTCGAATCCCTAAGATGAGGAGCTAACCTAACCAATACTAAACAAGAAATAGGAATATATGCATCTTAACAACTTGCCTCTAAAAGTGAAAAACTGATTCATTTGAGCTCAAATTGACTTTCAATCTAATGAATCTACCCTCTAATACTAATTATCCATCATATTTACAAGGAAAGTCATCATTTACCATAGTAAAACTTCCTCCATGAGATAAAATCCATGAACATAGTCAAAACATAGAAAAATAGCATCCTATGCAAAATTTGCCCTACGCGCAGTGCCACTGGCCCAACGCACAGCGCCACTTTCAGGTCCCTTTTGGAGGCCTTCCAAACATCCAAATTGATCCCATGATAGCTCACTGGACAGGTATTCAAGTCTACTTTCCTCAAAACCTATAATGTTTGCATTTGAAGCTCATTTGACCCCTCAAAACTCGATTCTCCCAAGACTGCTTTTGTGTGTCCAAAAAGTGGCAAAAAGGTCATTTTTAGGGTAGTTTTTGACCTTTTTGTGGACCAGTTCTACCCCAAAAACTTTGAAAATAGCTAGGGTACATGTTCGCATTGCTTTGAATCCAAAAATACAAACCATTTCTTCATTGGGTGGCCCTATGAAAAGCGCAACGCTAAGCAGTTTTCCTGTGTGTAGAATTTCAAAATTTGCAAATGACAAAAAATCCTCCAAACTTGATCAAAATTGGTGAGAAGCACCATAATCAAGTTTCTTGATGAGACAAGGAAGTTTCAACAAGAAACCTAGGCCTATCCTCCTTTTTTCCTTTTAGAGCCCGCATTAGCCTAGCTTTCATCTTTTTGACCCTCATATTACAAATCTTTTTTCAGGTCCTGTAATGGTAGGCCATGTGTCTGATCATCTGATTGTCTCTATTAGCCTTCTGTAACAACGTCTCAAGGTGTAAATTGACTCTCTCAAGCCAAGTCTCTCTATCATCTTCAATCTCCTTCTCAATACGAGTCAAAGTGACCTGTGCCTCTTTGTCACTTTGTCATTTTACCTTGAGCATCTCTGATTGCATGAGGAATTGTTTGTCACTCAACTACTTGTTTTCTTGTTCCAAATATGTGATTACATACTTGGCCCTCTCTAAAGTGTCCATCAAAGCTTGTACTTGAGCCTCCTTTTCTTGTATGATGATGTCTTTTATTGTGTCTTCATCTTAAGCCTCTAAGTCAATAATTTCCACTCCATGATGAGTATAACGTTTCTCTGGCTCATCATGCTCTATCAGGTCAAAGTCTCTTTCCTCCTAATCATCAAAAATCTCCTCTAGCATCTTTTCCTTCCCTTTGTGTAGTTGTTGACCTATACCTGTTGTGTTGATGAAGAAGGAAAAGCCCCTTCCACATCATGTGGAGCTAGCATTTACCTATGGGTTGATGAAGAAGGCAAGGTCCCTTCCACATGTGGTTTTCTATGATGCCTAGGTATATCGGTTGAGGTGTCACTGCCAGTTTTTTCCTCCTCCTCATAGTCTCAGTCCTCTTTGTCCATGTTTGCAAGGCTTGATGTTGTATGAAGGGAATGAGTGAAATTGTTTTAGGAGTGAGGGGATGGTAGATGACTTAATGGGCTAGAAAATGAATGAGGGAGTAGGGATCATAAAAATGAGAGGGAGGGCTTCTTTTGTTTGAGAAATTTCCCTTTGGGAAGAGGGATAAAGGGATAGGGATGTTATGGAATTGGGATAAAGGGATATGGATGTTATGGAACACAGATAAAGGGATAAAGGGATAAAGGGATAGGGAAATAGTTTAGAGTTGTAGTGAGAGGCGATAGGAGGAACAATGAGGGTTTAGGGTCTTAGGCATAAAAGGGAGAATTTTAGGGTTTAGGCACTTTCCATGGGAAATTATGGTTAAAAATTGAATTGCAAACCAACAATGGGAGGACCACTTACTTGTATGCAGGTAAGAGAGAGAAATTCTGAATTTTGTTGGAGGTTGGAGGGCTTTCTAGCCCTCCTGATCAACGTGTATCACCCTCCTATAGACGCGCAATGCCACTTCTCAGCATGCAGTGCCACCTCCTAAATGCACAACGCCACTTCTCAACAAGTAGCAACACCTCCTAAACGCACTGTACCATTTCAAGACAACTTTTGACTACCTTCATAGTGTCCAAATTAGGCGTGAAATAGCTCTTGGAAAGCTTGTTGAGTCTACTTTCCAGAACACCTTGAAATTTCAATTTGGAGCTCATTTCCCCTGTACAAAGCTCAATATCCCAAGACTGGTCAAAATGTGAAGAATGAGGCTGCCAAAATGCAGACTGTTGTTTTAGTCAAAATTTGGAGGTCATCCTCAACTCCAAATTGAGCTCCTGATAGCTCATTGAGAATCTCTCTATGTCTAGTTATCATTTGACTCATCAAACAAGTCTTTTGGACATTCCATCTAGGAGAAAATTTGATTTTACCAAGGTCACTAGAGAAGGGTAGCAACTCTCCTGTGGCAAATGATTGTTTGGACATTTCTCCCAAACCATGAGACCTTTGTAAAAACTGAAGGACGTTTTTCTTCTTGAGTCTATTATGGACAAAAACCGCTCTCACTTTTGTCAAATTCATCTTTTCTTGCTCAGAAACATCATTTGAATAAAACTTATCCTGATGTATGGAACAGGGGATTTGTAGAAATAAAGGGAAATGAAGGGGATGAGGGGCTTCTAATTTCTTGAGAAAATTTTGGGAAGTAGGGAGGGATGTTAGGAAGTAGGGGGAAAGTGGAATTTCAAGGATTGAGTGATTGGAAGGGGTCCAAAAGGGAAAAATGCAAGCCTAACCTAGAAAAGTGTCAAATTGTAGCAATAGGCTAAGGTTTGTGGGAAAATGATGAATTTGAGGGATATCAGTGATGGGAAGTGTTTAAGAAGGTATATTAAGGATAAGGGAAGGTGTATGAGCATCAGGATGCAAGTTTTGTTGATGATTTGACCATCCAAGAAAAATTACCTTCAAAACTCTAGGAGAGCGAAATGAGCCTTACCTAAGCACAACTAAAGCACAAACAAGGTGTAAAATGACCCATTGGAACTTGAAATAATGATGACAACTCTTTGGATGATGGTACACTCAGCCGAATGGTGACATGGACCAATACTTTGAAAACTTAGGAAGGAGTGAAACAATCCTAGACCTAATACCTAGGGACCAAATTTTATTTGAAGATTCACTGAAATGACAAAATTTGACTTTGACACCCTAAGACCACTTTGTAAGAGCATGTTTGATCGCTGGTGGAAGGCTGCAAATACTGACACTAACACACATGATAGGTGATAAAGAGAAACTTCATTCTTATAATGCTTTAGAAAAGGAAAATAATGTCTCATTTGGAAATGACACACTAACTGTCATTAAAGGTAAAGGTTTTTTTTTCTTGAAAGAAAAGGTTAAAGCCGGAAATGCCATGTATGTAGATGGTTTAAAACATAACTTGTTGAGTTATAGTTAATGTGTGATCAAGGAAATGAAGTTGTATTGCGATCAAATGGATGTGTGGTTTGTGAGCTTGATACAGGAAAGACCGTGATCAAATGTACAAGAACTTCAAATAACTTATACATACTCAAAGGAGGAAAACAACAATACTATCTAAGAAAAACATATGAAAACATGCTATGGCACAGAAGATTGGGACATCTAAGATTTTCTTAGATAAGAAAAGCATGCAGGCTCAAGGTAGTTCATGATCTTCTAGATATCAGCATCCCAGAAAAGACCATATAAAAATCATGTCAAGTCGTTAAGAAAACCAGACTTCTCTTCAGTGAAAAACAAGGATCAACAAGTAAGCCTCTTGAACTCATCCATACTGATTTATGTGGACCAAGAAGGAAAAAGTCACATCGTGGAGAAGAATACTTTATTTTATTTATTGATGATTTTTCCAGCATGTGTTGGATAGGTATATTAAAGCATAAAGATGAAGCATTTGAAAAATTTAAAGCCTTCAAAGATTTAGCTGAAAATGAATCAAATCGAAAAATCAAATGTCTCAGATTTTATTGAGGGGGAGAATTCATATCAGATGAATTATTTGATTTTTTTGAACAACATGGAATAAAAATGCAATTCTCCGTGGCAATAAATCCTCAGCAAAATGGTGTGGTGGAAAGAATAAACAGAACAGTTCAACAAATGGCTCGAGCAATGCTTGATGAATATGGAACTCCTACAACCTTCTGGGGTGAAGCTGCATTTGTTGCCATGACTATTCTCAACAAAGCAAATTTCTAGGTAAATAGCAATCAAACTCCATAAAAAATTTGGTAAGTTTGAACCCAAAGCAGATGAAGGAATTCTTCTTGGTTATTCATCTAGAAGTAAAGGATATAAATGTTATAATAAAAGACTTTGGAAATTTTTTGAAAGCATTGATGTTGTAATTGATGAAGCACGTGGAAATCTAGAAAAAATGAAATCAACAGAGGAATATGACAAAGAGGAAGATGGGGAATGCTTTCCCGCATCAAATAAAAATGATATAGAAGAAGAAACCAATGAAGCACCAGAAGAAGATACAATAGATAGGGAAAAGACTCCATCCAGGTATGTTCAGAAGAATCATCCAAAATCTCAAATTCTAGGAGAAAAAGGGTGTAGAGTACAGACAAGAAGAACTCTTACAGGGAACTCAAGTTATCTAGCATTACTATCCTCCACAGAACCTCAGAATGTAAATGAAGCCTACAAATTTGAATGTTGGGTCAAGGCCATAAGTGAAGAACTTGACCAAATATAAAAGAATGATACTTGGGAATTAGTTCCTAAATCTCATGATAAAAATGTTATAGGAACAAAATGGATATTTAAGAATAAGTTGAATGAAAATGGAGAAGTTATTAGAAATAAGGCAAGACTTGCTTGTAAAGGGTATGCTCAACAAGAAGGTATAGATTTTGAAG
>APFE031180256.1:86711-127744 GCA_000404065.3 Pinus taeda
TTCTCAGAGATAAGCTACCATTGCCCTCGCTGGTTTATTTCCATTTCTGTTTGTAAGCATATTTCAGTATTTTACATTAATGAAATGAAGTATTGTTTCCGCTGCATCTCTGTATTTATGGTCATTTCTATAATTTGTTGTGTTCTTGTTTAAATCTGGATCAATGGTATTAGAGCAGTCTTCTCTTTCTCTGTTTTTCTTTGCATTTCCCCTACGAGGTTGGGATATAAGGAGTTAGGGCTTGAACTGGTCGAACCTTTGCAAGACCAGCCTCGCAAATCCCGACAGCCTCCCATGGCGGATGAAAATAAAGATGAGGGGGCAAGAGATGCTATCAAAATCTTGCTCGAAGAAGCCCTCGAATGACAAAGGACCGTGATGATGGAAAAATTACCCAAATCCTTTAGTGGCTACCCAGGGGCGACACATCAGCTTCCAACAGCTACTCTGGAAACACCACACCCTTTAATGTACAAGTTAACTTTGAAATCCCCATACTCGAGGGTCAGATAGATGAAAATATCATAGATAAATGGTTAAATATGTTACAAGGGTATTTTTCTGTTCGTGATTTTTCCAGCCAGGGAAATATTACTTTCACTCTTCTCAAAGTAGCCCCCCACATCAAGGACTGGTGGGAAACCTACTACGAGTAGAAGGATGAAAGTACGGGCTCACTATTTTTAGCTGCACCCACTTGGAATTCATTTCAGGATGCCATCAAGGAGTAGTACTACCCTGTCAAAATCTATGAGGATAAATACATAAAGTGGACCATGCTGTGGCAAGGAAGGGACCAAGATGTGCCAGAGTTCACAAATATTTTTCATACCCTTCACACAAATTTGGGTATCAAGGATTCTGAGATGCATTTGGTACTCAAATACCACAGCTGCCTACACAGGTACATCCAGGATGAGATGGAGTTTCTTAACATCTCCTCACTCGGCATGGCATACCAATATGCTATCAAAATCGAGCAAAAATTTAAACAAAAGAAGCAAGACTTTGGATCTGCGAATCCAAAGAACAAAGGATAAAGCCAAGGCGAGGTGACCGAAGACATCCCATCGAAGCCACAAGAAAATAAGAACACTACGAAGTCAAAGAAGGACATAGGAAAGTGGTGTGAGTTCCATAAGAGCCCCACTCATAACACAAGTGAGTGTTGGACCAAGCAGTCGTTGGTGGCCGAGTTGAAGGCTTCAAAATCAGATGCACGTTTCACCCCTGAATCAGAACTAGACAAGGGGAATGACAAGTAGAAGAAAATAATTGATGCAGAGCCCGGTGCCACTGTTGTGACCACCAAGGTCTAGAAGAATGAGCCCGAAGATCCAGAGCAGTGGGAGTGCCTTTTCCACTCACAAATGTGGGTGAAGAGTTCGCCACTGCAATTCATTGTCGATAATGGAATCCAAAAGAACCTCATTTTAGCAGAGGTCATGAAGCGGTGGGCCTATCGACTACACCACACCCATAGTTGTACAGTATCAAGTGGCTTCACCAAGGAAGAGATCTCTGAGTCCGCCAATAGTGTCGTCGTCCCTACAACATCAATCCCTTCACAGATGAGGTATTGTGTGATGTTGCACCGCTTGATGTTTGTGATGTATTATTAGGCCAACCATACTTGTGGAGGAAACATGATGTGTATGATTCAAGGCCTCAAACTTTTATTATTTATTTGTGTAATAAATTATACAAGATACTGAAGGTAGCCCCACCTACTGTCACTTCTTTGATATCTGCTAAGAAAGGCAGTAAGATCATCTCCCAAACTAGGAAATTTATTTTATGTCTAGTTTGCCCTCAAAGTAAGGGGAAGATCGTAGCCACATCCATGGCCCTTGGGAAGGGTTCCTCCATGCAGCAAAAGTAGGTGGATACGGTCATGAAAGAAGACAGGGACATTTTCTCCTCACCCATAGGGGTACCGTTGCATTGTCAAGTCAAGCATTCGTCTGATCTAACTTCCGGAGCACCTCTACCCAACGAGCTGATCTATCACCACTCCATTGTGGAAAATTCCAAGTACAAGCAGCGACATGATCAACATTGGGTGCCACACAAGTTTCAGGTGGGCAACAAAGTTTGGTTGCACCTGCAGAAAGAACACCTTACAAGAGTCTATCAGAAGCTCAGACCACTCTGATATGGTCCTTACACCATTACCAAGGATGTGGGAAACAATTATTTGGAGCACAACATTCCCCCATTCCTTCGCTTTCACTGAGTGTTCAATGTGGACCACCCTCGACCATGCTACCCACCATTACTGGACACATCAGAGGTTGCATAATAGCTCACTGGGGACCAAGTTCAACAGAACTTTCCTCATCTCATGGAGGAATTCAATGCAATGGGGACCATTGCTTCCTAAGGGAGGAGGGATGATCCAGGTGGATGTTGGTGGCCACCCACCTATCCCACTTGGACCCCCATAACTGTCTCTTTCAGTTTTTCAGTTTCCTTAATTGTAACACAATTTACTATTTGTGGCAGTTTTTTCGGGTCTTGAACTTCTGGAGCCATTTTGAGGCCCTAAACGATGTTTTTTGGGGAAAACTAGGAGCAACATGGTTTAATAAACAAATGTTTCTCACCCAAAGTTTTATTCCTCAGATAGATATTTCTAACGAGGTATTGTGCGCATCAAATGAAGATTGTATGCCAAAGTTACGACCCTGAGAAGTTGACGTACCAATTTACCCAAAACGGGGCCCATATTTTGGTGCTTCATCTTCTAGGGTTAGGGTTTTGTATGTTTATGGTTTTCCATTGTTTCTCAACAATAAATAGGCCTTAAAACCTCATTGTAAGATAGTTTAGAGGCATGTAGCCTCCACATCTCTTCTCAGAGATAAGCTACCATCATGCTAGCTGGTTTATTTCCATTTCTGTTTGTAAGCATATTTTAGTATTTTACATTAATGAAATGAAGTATTATTTCTGCATCTCTGTATTTATGGTCATTTCTGTACTTTGTTGCATTCTTGTTTAAATCTTTATCACACAGGTAGCACGGGTTCAGGGGGAGCATTAGCCTTTCACACGCATTCTCCATTCTTGGCATTATGGTTGTTGAGTTCAGCTATGGTTTCAAATATTTATATCATATGTTGCATAAGTCCTGTAAAGAGCTAGGGGGTGATATGAATCCTTCTGTCATAGTCTATATTTGAATGAGTCTTATTGGACATATGATGTAAGTTGTTTCCCCACTATGCCTGGGATGGATGATGTAATAATTATTGTAGTTCTATCATGTATAAACAATTGGTATATCCCCACTTGGTTGGGTGGATGAGTCAAATGTGGTGTATCCCCACTTGGTTGGGTGATTGATGTATGCATGAGTCATTAGGGAGGTCATACTCACTTAGTTGAGTTCTAGATTCATGTTATTCTTTTGAAACGTATCTCTACAGACTCTGCATGTACTTAGAGGGAGAATGGACAACATAATGTATATCAAAGAGGGGTAGTAGGTTGGTCCGCCATTTTCCCTTGATGTCAAAGGGGGAGAGTATTTTGGTGTTGGTGTTGCATGCTATCTCTAACAATTTCTATAGTCTGTAGTAACCAACACCATCATGGTTTCCATCAAGTCTAAAGGGGGAGATTGTTGGCATTATGATACAAGTGTTGTCCTTGATGGTAACTCACTCATAGGTCAGTTCAGTTTTGATGAAAGGCAACCCACAATGTAACAGGTCTATTCAGATGTAATAGGGCATTGGTATAGAAGGACAGGTAGATGGAACTAAGGCCTACTAATCAAAATAAATAAGTTGAAGGAAAAGGATGGTGTAAAGAAGTTTAAGATGTGCATGCTAGTCCACTTAGTCAAAACAACATATACATGCTGGTTCTCAGAACAAAAAGGGCGTATACGTATACATGCACTTTCACAAGAAGAAAAGTGCGTATATGTTGGAAAATCAAGGAAATTCAAGAGTAAACAATACCAGGGGTCAATACCATGGTATTAGCCCATAATATTGAGAAGAGTAATGATTATTTGATCCCATCCAAGAATACTATGGGTCCTAAGTGGTTTTGCTCCGAGGTATTGAGAAAGGCCTAAACTATATAAGGAGGAGAAGATCATAAGGCCAGGTGTGCAAGTAAAAAGGTTTTCTCAGGAATACTTGTATCTAAAGTATATTTTATGTTGCAGGGGTTGTGTTTGTGATTTGATCTGAAATATTATGTGCACCTTGAATTCAATTTTGGATCAGGATCATGAGACCTGAAATGACTTATCATTGAATGATCTAATATTGGTTGGGCTAGATCTGATTGTGTACACATGTTTTATTCTTTAAATGTCATGATCTGGGTTTGTATGAAGTTTGGAATAACAACAAAGTTATGATTTAATATTTGCAGATTTATAGGCTGGTTTATCTCGGTAAAAGCGCATATACAGGCAGGTTCTACTCTTCCGAGTAGCATATACAAAATAAAATACTATTCTTTAGATCTGGCTGATCTATCTAATCAGTTCTGTTGTTTTACCATTGTCTTTCAATGAAGTCTTCTTGGATCTAATTGTAAAACTGAATGCATAAGGTGTTTGGTGTATGATTTATTGATTGTCTAAGTAAGAAGGGTTATCTCTATTACTGCCTGTCTAAAGCTCTATAAATTGACAATAGATGTTCAGTATATTGCTGGTTGGTACATACTTGAGTCAAAAGTTTTATGTTTCAGTAGTTTTGAGGGTATGCAGGTTTGGTTAAAGAAAGTAGCGTATACACACAGGTTGGGTTCAGTAAAGTAGTGTATATATTATGATGCATGATTTTTGAGGTTACAACTGGTTTTCAATGATGATGCAGGTTTTTAGGTTCAACAAAGTTTTCTGGGGACAGTGATCTGACTGTTTAGATTAACTGATTATTGGTTGTTGCAGTTTGAGTTTCAAAGTTTTTGATGGTTCTAGTGTGAAAATTTGATGAAACGAGGCCTTCATTTGTATTGTTGTGTACCAAGAACATCCAGTGTAAAAATTTATGAAACATGGTCCCTGGAAGAAGAAAGAAGTTTTTAGCCTTCTGTAGGTCAGTGCTTACGTACTAGTAAACACATTGGCTAGTACAAGATATAGGGGGTTTTATCTCCCTTTCAATAGAAGATGGAAAATGAGAGAAGGTTGTAGCCTTTTGTAGGTGGGTTCCTACGTACTGGTATGAGTCTGCATTAGTACAAGATTTTAAACAAATTTTCTTATTATTAAAAGAAGACAGAGACGATAGCAGCAGGTTCTTTTTCTCTCACATTGGGTTTCCACCTTAAATCTTGGTGTTCATGTGTGTTACTTATGTGTGATTGTTTATTATGTTTTTACTGCACTGCAGAACAAGTTACTAATGCATTGATTAAAGATCAACACATGATAAATTGATTAAATCATAAGTTCTCTGGGTATACGCTGGTTTCTCTAATAACAGTAGCACGTACTCGGTAGTTCACTTCACTGAAGTAGTGTATATAAATATTTTTGGGAAATAAAAAATTGTTGAACTGATAATACTGATTCACCGTCCACGTCACCTAATCTCCACGTCATATGATCGTTACCATTCAAATCGCCCACTAACAATCAAGTTAACGTTGGGTAATAAATTTCTCTAGCCAACGTATGAATTTCCCATAAATTCCATGCTCCAAAAATGGTAATAATCTCGTTAAGTGACCTCAAACTCCATTATAAAAATCCTGCCTCAACCTGCAAAATTCCCTTTCAACAATTGTTGATTTACATAGGCTCAACTTGAAGCATTTTGAAGCCTACCAGCACCTTCTGCAAAACGATCTCCTGTGCAAAGTGATCTCCTTCTGTAAATCTCAATCAACCACAACTCAATAACTTTGTTTCCTTGATTTTCCCATTGAAATTAAGATATCTTAACACAAAGGCAAGGGAAAGATCCCTAATGAAAATCCTATGGTGCATCATGTTCCTAATTTAGATAGGACTCCTTTAATTTATACTCAGTACAAAATAGCAGAAACACAATGTGAGTTTGATGTGTATGAGCTCCATAATTAGGAAAAACATAAGTATTTAGACTAGAGTGATGATTTAAACATTTGGGAATCACTTCTCCCTCAATTTACCTTTCCCCATACTCATGCTTTCCCATAATTCTCTACCTAGTATCATCTCAGGTACCTCGCCAGCCAAAAAGCAGTAATCGCCCAAAATAATGAAGTCATGTTTTCCATTTCCCTAGAAAGAATGTGTTAAGCTCTTCAGATAAATCCACATGCCTCTTTGCACACATTTTCCATTGATGCACTCATTGAGGTATATAAAACACTTACTTTCGCTCAATGAGCCTACATTTTTTAATGCTTTCTACCTGAGAATTATGAATTACCAATAAAAACCCCCCATACTCTGCTTCTATCTTCCCAGAGATGTCAAAACAAGTCATTTCAATGGTTACTTTATTTTTAGGTTATCATACAGACCAGTGGGTATATGAGGTAGTGTTATGGTTTTTATCAATATTTGTAGTTGGTCATAAGCCTTCAATTCTTTTCAATTACAGTCAATTCTTATCATATGTTATAAATGAGGAGTTTCTCAAGTTTAAAGTTGAAGGTGTGTTGAAACACTAATCATTTTTAGCATATCTCATGCTATTTTACCAGGAAGAAATGTTCAAGTTCCAATTATTGAAGATGGATGATCAGAGTACCCCATTATTAGTCATTTACTAAACTTCTTTAGTTAGAAGAAACCTAGAGGATTATTCATTTACCGATTTTGTGGATAAGTTTTCGCATACATTCTTGTGTCTACTCAGTGGTGATGTTATACGAAGGATTTCACCAGATATCAAGAAGGTTTTGCACCTTTTAGAGGAGTCAAAAGTTGGATACTAGTATTTCTACCAGAATTATACAGAAATTAGAATCTATGAGTCTGAGCTTCCTCCCTATAGATTGCCAGTGTTTGTGCCAATGAAAGCCTTTGCCCTTGACTATGGTATATAATTGTTAAATATGGATGAATTTCACTTTTGTATCAAATAAAAAGAAGGCACAATTTAAATTGAAGGAAAATGGTTGGCATTATATTATAAATACCAGAGTGGCAACAAAGGAAGTGGAGGAAATATTAAAGCAGATGAAAACCAAGTATGATTCTTTAGGGATAATTTCAAAGCTGAGAGTTGAGTAGAAGAGCACTCAATATGCACATACCCCTAGGCCAAAGATAGAGAAGTATTCTATTCAAGAGCAGTGGATTGAAAAAAACATTACAGGAGGTTGAAGAGAAAATAGTCAATCAATAATCTCTACAAACTCCTATCCCAAAAGTCAAAGAAATTAAGAGGCAGAGGGAGAGTATGTCCCCTACTGATTCAAAAGCTTAGGCTACAGATTTACGTGTCTTCAAGAGGAGGAAGAAGGATCCAAGGACCACTACTAAGATTGATCCTCAAGTAATAAATATTCAAGAAGAATCCTCAGAAGAAAAGGATTTACAGGAGCAAAGTACAATGGTTTTGACAGGGAGATCAAGTTGAAGAATGAAGCTTTGAAAGCTTCAACATATTCAGAGTTTTAGAAACAAAATTCCACCACCTGACACATATTTCTCTTTACATTTGACATAGAAAATGGGTAGTTCCAAATGGCTTTTTTAGAACCTACACTGCCAGCCCCCAGAAGTGTAGAAGATTACAAGGCTTTAGTATTCTCTGTTGATACCAAAAATGTTCATGCAATTAATCAAATTTATTTGCATAAGCAAGCAGGTGAAATGATATACTCAACACTGACGATTTCATCCATGGCTTCCTCGAAGTTACAAACATATATAAATAATATGCACTCACATTTGAAGATTGAAAGAATGTCTTCTCTGACCAAAGACACCGGAATTAGAACTTTAGAATATTTAATTATCAAACTAGGATATGATCCTAGTGATGTCAAGGAATCCAAGGAGATAATTAAGAACAAAAGTATAGATATTCAAGCCTTCAGGAAAAGACTCAAGCTTCCAACAACAAAGCACCCTCAGCCCAAAGAAGTAACCAATTTGGAAACGGAGAAAGAAAAATTGTTCAAAATAGTAGTTGAATAGAATGTTCAAATCCTTAAAATGGAATAGGACATGGAAGAATTGTTGAAGGAGAAGGAACAATTGGAAGCAGAAGGTACAACAACAGTAGGTACCTCAACAAAGTAGGAAACACAAAAATTAGCACAAGCATCAACTTCAGATTCTTCTAAGAAGTTATCCCAAGCTTTACGAGAATTATCACTAACAAATAAAGAAAAAGATAAGTTACCATCTGAACTCACAAAGATCGAGGAAAGCAAGATAAAAGTAGATAATGCATACCTTGCAGAGGTACAAAATAATTTTAAATTAATTCAAAAAATTCTAAAATATGGAGATCAGTCCCTTGCAACTCAAATGTTAGCAGAAGCCAAGCACAACATTTGGCACAATCTTAATTCAAATATTATAGAATTGTGGCCATATATTCAAATCATTTTTTAATATAAGAGTTCGTGCAAAATGTTAAGGCAGTGATTGAGCAGATAAAAGTTGAAATTGAGCACAGGCCAACAGAAGCACACATGATTATTAAAATGTTCAATTCTAAAACTAAAGATGAGCTTGAAGTGCTCAATGTTGATGATAGAATAAATGTAGTGATGGAAGTCAAAAGAGTCTTGAAAAAGAAAAATATTGTGGTGCAATTAGAAAATAAGTGCAAAGAATTGTAGTTACAGGTAAAAAGTTTCAACAAAAAATTTAATGTATTATAGGAGAAAGAGCTCCCAACCTTAAGAACTTCTAATATAAAATTGACTCCATTAGAAAAATATCAAGATCAATTATGTAATATTGCTACAAATGCCTCTAAATTTTCTAAATTAAGAGGAACCATAAGGGTAGAAGCTTTCATGGAAGGCCTACAACATGATATTTTTATTTAGCATGAAATCCATCATCTATTTTGAACAAACCAACTTTTGAGACATACATAGAAGTAGATGAGAGATTTAGGAACATGGTAAATTTTTCCATTCCAAGTGAAGCGATGGGATAAGTTACTAGAGCTAGTTGAATAAAGATAAACATAAATCCTACAGTTTTGGCAACAGACAGATAGAAGAAGCCAAAAAGTAGCTACAGTCAGCAACAATTCACCTCAAAGTCTTAATAGAAATTCAAAAATAATCTAAATTTCCTATTACTGTTATAGCTCCAAATATCACCCTTGGTATTTGTGATGCTTGGTTTATGGCCTAGGGCAACCCCTCCTTCGAGACTTGGTCAAAATATTTTAAAAACAGTGTTTTACTTCCTGTACGCTACTTTTCCCTGTAATAAAAGTGTGTACATGTGAGTTAGTTTATACCCAACTCGCGTATATGTGTTAAAAAACTTAAAAACAAATCCTTAATTATGGGCATAGATCATGGGTTTTACTTGTTGATTACCTCCTAATGCTCGTGGCCCAACTGTTCCCAATTGTTTCCCAACTAAAATACTAATTTGGGTGAATTATAAAAAGACTTCAATGGGAAGGCCTGAAGGAGGAGAGAAATGATAGAATTACTATATTGAGATTATCCCCTGATCAAGTCTAAAGTATCCCTGTGCTTCAAGCACTTCCCCAAGTTCAGGAAACCCTTGTTTCCTTGAGTGTTGATATTCTCTCACTTGCTTGAGATATCATGGTATTGGTTATGGAAGGAGGTTGTTGAAGATTGGGACTGGATGGACCTAGAGGACGGTTCCACTTGGAGCCGAAAGAGGAAGAATCGAGTGAACTCTTTCCATGTTTATTATAGTTTTTTACAATAAAAAGAAACGTTGTCTTGTTCCTGAGATCGACTTTGTTAATGCATCAGATGTTATTGTTATGGTTTATGTATGAATGATTATTTTGATGTATAACTAACCATTTACTTATATGATATAAAGTCGATTTCACTAAAATGCTTTATCTATATGTTGCTATGTGTATTCGAATTGGTTGATTTGCGGATTCGAAGATCATCAAGAGTTGCAGAGGGTTTGAACCCTAACTAGAACTACCCAAACGAAGGACATCCGGGTATGTTCATCCTCACATAGCTTTTTTATTTAAGCATGTTGCATGAGTTGTATGCATTTTTCTTACTGTAGATTACTCCTGCTCTGTTAGGGTTCTAACCCAAAGCCCTAAGGGACTTATTCCCTTAACAATTACTTAGTTCTATTTTTTAAATATCTACATGTTTTTACTAGATATTATTTTGTAATAAATTTTATTTGAAGTCCAAAAACTGTTTGAGAACAAGTCTATAAATATTTTGTAAAAAGACTCAGTAAGGGTTGGATTATGCAAGAGGAAAATATTTTTATGTGATTGTAAGCAATCAAATATATTTTTGAAGTAATCAATTTAGTAATATAGAGACATATTGGTTTCGGGATTCTTGTGTCAAGCAAATGGTGATGTTTCCCTCTTTGTAGATATGTTTCCTTTCAATTTCCACATGAATGTTTTCCTTCTAAAATTTTTTACAAGAAGATTAAGAGCCGAATTTGCTTTCATTATTCTTCTTTGGCTTGTTAAGCAGTCTCAATGTTTTCTTTTTGATATTAAGTATAGAATTCATTTTTGTATGCTCTACATTTAATTGAACTTAATTCTCATTCATCTTATTCACACCACAACAACTCAACGAGGTCCAGGAATTTTCCTACCTCACCCTATTTCCTACTCCTCTGTTTATTTTAATTGATTACTGAAGACCTTATAACTCCATGACTATTGGACTTCTCTTCCATTTTACAACCAAAACTTTAAAAATATTTTTTGTCATTTCATATCTAGCCTAAAATCTAAACATTAAAATTAAAAATCATAGAGAGAGAGCCCTCTCTTAAGCTGGAAGGGCTAGATCCCAGCTTTGAAAGTGGTTTTTGGTTACCTCTAGAGTTTCCTTTTCAGCCTAGGAAAACTATAGAGTGCTAACAAGATCCTCATTCCTTGACTCGATATTGTAATTAATGGTGTTTTCTCCCGCCGATCTAATCGAGTAGAGAAGGAAAGGAGAAGACTAAATGTGAACACATCAATTTCAGAGGTATATAAGAATCTATGCAAAAGGAATAACATGTTTTTCTCTGAGATAAGTCGAGATCCCTCTTCCACCCTGGTGTTGGGTCTCCAAAATTTCATTTTCTTCATCCTCTTTTCATTCACTTTTAACCATATTCCATTATCCTATAATCTTACATCAAGACCATTTTTATTATTATATATAGGTTTATGCTTATTATTCTCCAAAGCAATTATTTTAGTATTTTGAGTGAATTTATGGTTAAGTATAAGAAAATTAACATGTATTCACTTATTTATAAAAGTTGGATGAGTTTTTTTTTATATGTGTAGGCATATTTGAAGATTCCAGCAAAGTGATTTTTGGCATCTAAGTCTCAAAGTCGAATTTCCTCTTCAAATGCTTGAAGATTTGAGTAAGATTTGAGATAATAATTCAATCACATTTGATGGAGAAGAATCATGAAAGTTTTCATAAGACTTCTTATCAAATATTTTAGAGATTTGTGAGAGGATATGTAGAGATGTTACTTGCTATATGTTAACAAATGGTTGTAACCACATGAGATATTTGTGGATCTAAGAGAGATTTGTGGATCTATGAAATATTTTTGGATCTAAATTGATTAATTAGTTATCTTAGTTTTTGTATAAATATGAGTGTCTTCTCCATTCAAAGGGAGGAACTCTTGGAGCATTATTCCAAACTATGATGGAATAAAACACATTTGATAGGTTTTTGTGTTATTTATTTTATAACTTTATATTCTTGTTTTGTTGTAATATTTAGTTTTATAACTCATGTATCTTATATTACTTTTCTTATGTTTTAAATTAGTTTCTTTTGTAGCTCAGCAGTAGAAATTTTTTTAGTGTTGCAAGTGTGAGCCTTCAACACTTGATTGAAGATGGTGATCTAGATTAGTAGCAATTTTTGACCAATCAACTTCTAACATAGTTTCTGGGAAAAATAAGATAGATCTTGAAAAATTGAAAGATGGTTTTTTGTGCAGAATGAGCCAATTTAGGTGACATGTAGGAATTTCTTCAAATTAGTGCACGGTTTTGGAGACATTTGTGGATCTTTCATATGTATTTTCCTAGATTTTGAGTTGCAGCCAAAAAATGTAACAATAGAAGAAATAGTTTGAATTGTCCATCGAATTAAGAAAAAGATCACTCATTTTCAACATAAAACAATCTAGTTTATGAAGTCATCATAGTTGTCTAACAATTCTCCAATATTTTTTAATTAAGAAATAAATTACATTACAATGATCACTTAATTTAGAATTTTATTTATTTACTTGTTATAGATACTTTATTTATATGTTTCTAATTCTCACTTCATTCTTTTCCATATTTCAATCAAGCGCTTGACAAATATAAAAAAAAATTACAAAAACATTTAATTTCTAAAGCATTCTCATTTGTTATTAGAGTTTCTTTCTTTCATAGAAATAGATTTAAAATGCTTTCTAGATTAAATTTACAAGCTTTCATAGATTAAATTTACTCAATTTTATAGATATTTCCATGCTTTAATAAATTAAGTTTGCATGCTTACATCTATTAAGATTCCATGCTTTCATAGACTAAATTTAGACGCTTTCATAGATTAGATGTGTATGCTTTTCTAGATTGGTATTTGATTTCATGTCATCTTATTCGCTTTCATAAAGTAAAACTTTCTTTCATTGCAATTTATTTATGTTAGAATTGAAAGCTAAACTCCTAACATATATTATGCCCTATACTTCACAAGTCTACGTACCTAGATTAACAATTTAATGCAAAGTAATTTAAAACAAAAATAAATTACCCAACACTTGGAGATATAACCACTAATAAAATGCCAATGAGCATATTGAAAATAAATAAGCGGTGAAAGAAGAGAAAGGATTCCTTTGTAGAGATGTGAAGCAAGCAACTTTGATGGGGCACTGAACATGATCGATGGCAGTGAAACAATGCTTGTGTTTCTTGAGAGTGACTCTGTCAGGATACTAGACACATCTGTTAGTAGCGGAGCAACACCAGATATGGAAATAAACTTAGATCATTGTAAAATCACGAGTACATATTATCCTTCTCCCTAATCAAACCAATTGAGCTATGGAAAGCCTCGTAAGTGTGTCTCAACCGAGAAAGCGACTAGGAGAGGCTACACCTATAAACGGGATAAGTGGAGAAGTTGAGGTGATCCACGTAGTGATTTAATACTTCCTAAAAGGCTATATTTTTTACATAAAGCTACACCTGAACAAAGAATCTAGGGTTCTTCCAGTAAATCCCCAATTGTTGTTGCTGCTACAACACCCTCAAAATTTTTTCCTACATTCAAATTTTGGAGCCTCATGTTTATCATGTGAACTATTGTTTTGAATTATTAGAGTGGTCTAATACTTTTTTTCTAATTTTTCAAGTCCCTTTCTAAACAAATCCAAAGTGTCGTATTTTGTTAAGGGAAGTGTTGTTCTTTGTGAAAATCAGTTTTGGGACACCTTTGAGAGGTAGCTCTAGTGCATTCTATTGCATCAATGGATCCTATCTATCATATAAATATGCATTGGACACATCTCTAAGGTATTACACACTTTCTCTTTGCAGTTAACGCTTGTGTCATAAAGGTATAACTCAAGTGTCGTACTTTGAGGTAAGTGTCCCTTTGTTGTCATTTCAATGGATACATGTTGATTTTGGGTACTGAGTGTCTCTTTTTCATGTGGTTTATCGTTTATGAGTGTGTTATCATGTTTAAGCCTTGTTATATGATTCTACTCTCATCTTCTTGTCTCATTGATATCACACTTAGTCATTTTGGGAGTTTTCACTATCCACACAACTTGCTCAAACAATGACCAGTTTTCAACCCTCAACAACTACCCACTATGTAGTCCTAAGACAGAGTGCAAATTCCTCTACCTCTTAGGACTACACACTACACATTCCTAGATATTAGTCTCCCTCAACTGTGCACTGGATAATTGCGATGCTCAATCCTCAATTTTGTTGGTTACACTTGCCCAATGCATGAATATGATCATCCTTGCCTTGACTTGTGCACTGTGAAGTTACAGTGGACAGTGGAGCCTCTTTTGGACCCTTGTAGTGCTTAATTGTGCAATCCCTTGAGCCTTTCCCTTAGCCACTACGCACTACTAAGTCATATTGCTCAATCATGCCTCCTTCCCTCCCAAACTTACCCACTGTGCAATCGTTGACTTGCCTTTCCTTGAGATACTATGCACTACACATTCAAAGTTCTTAGTCCCTCACTCCCTACCTCCTACACGTGCGCATCGCACTCAAGAAGGCCTCTCTCCTCAACCTTGCAAATTGTCCCTCACAATCGACACGCTCCATTAGAAACAAAGTAGACTAGGTGATTCCAGGACTGATATTGTCTTGTCATGAGTGAACTTCATTTACAAGTTTTTATTATCTTAACAGGGAAGAATGATGCTCAAGGAGGACATCAAGGATATGTTATGAGAATACACTTGTGATTTCGAGACATGAAGAGATCATCAAATACAAAGATAAAGGGACACTTAACTACGACTGATGAATGAAGATCAATATGATATAGAAGACTTCAATACTATGACCAACCTCTTTGGATGTTGGATATGAAGTATAAGAAAGACCTATCATGAATATGTGAGGAAATAATAGTAAAGAGAAGAGCTTGGCATTAATAAACTACAATTAAGTCTAATGTCACCATTGCCAAGTCATGGCTTCTCAAAGTGTCACCACAAAATTCATATGTTGTTAATGTCTTTCCACAATTTGTGGAATGTAATATTGTATTTTAAAAAAAATTATAAAATGTAAAATGTGTGGAAGCCCAAGGGTCACACATGGAATATGAAAAGTCATTAGTAAGTCTTTGAGTAATGTATAAGCTCAAATATCATATAGAAGTCTAAAAAGCCATTGGAAGTTGAATATTCATGAGGGAGGTCAATAGTCACCTCATTTGTTATATATACACCCTCATAGCTCAATAAAAGGGCTTTTCACCTTGGCTTCTTAAGCTAGGAATACGAGAGAAGATCATCCTTTTGAGGAGAAAGTGGTGGCTTAACATTCCACTATTGGAGATAATTTTTTATCATTATAATGGACTATATTGGGACTTTCACTTAATGATTTGAAGCTCTTGGATCCAGCGCACTTTCATGCATATGTCATGAATGATTGTAAGACTACTCTTTCATTGTTTGTAGTGTATGTTTATGTTTCTACATACTAATGAAAATGAACTATTTTGTTGGATTTAGTATGTACCTATGAATTGTGTGTCTCTTTCTTTCATGATTGTTATTTCTTTGTGAACTATTTCATAAGATAATTAACCATTCTTTTAGATATATGTGTGTGTCTTTACTAGGATAGTACTATTACTTTCCTCTTAATGACTCGATTTCTCTTCCCTTCAATGAAACAATATTTATACACTTTGCAATTAAATACTTCACAAGGCTAACTTACCTATTCATTTCAAGCATATATGTTTTCTCTCTTATGTTTTTTATTGCATCCAAGGAAAATCATTAAGAATATGATAGTTGACCCTATTTCTAAGATGGGGCTCCTACTCCAATGGTTCGAAGATTATTGGGACTTCATATTGGGGAAACCCCCCTATACGTTGGTGGTTTCTTGCACTATTAACATAACCCATATGATGAAGTATGTGTTGCTTTAGTTTTGAATTTTATAAAACATGCATTGGGTGAGATGTTTTTGTGCAAGGTAACACGAGCAACACCTTCCCAGGAAGCATGGAAGACCCTAGAAATAGAATTTGGTACAAAGGAAAGTGGCATGTAGCAGCAAGTTGTGTCATATTCTATTGAAGAATCAATAGAGAAGTCAATTATAGATATGAGAGTAGATGAGAAAGACTCTAGGGGGAAAACAGAGCTTGCAGAATCCCACTCCAAATTGGATGATGGTTATGGAGATTATGAAAATGAAACCCATTATGGATACATGCATATGGATGAAGAAGACACAACAAGGATTGAAGAGGGGGGAGTTGAAGCCTATGTGTGTGAAGTAGAGTAAGAGAATATTCACATGGATGGTGAAGATGATGGCGAATCCCATTGTGACGAGACATATGTAGATGATGACAGAAAAGTGAGATGTTAATTGGTGAATTCAGCAATAGCTAATGAATTTGGTGAATTTGAAATTGTTAATGAGCACATGCATGCTCAGATATCCCACTATAGAGTGGATGAAATTATGTTGATGTTAAATTTGATGAAGAACAATTAACTAGTGATGACTGGTTGCACATGATGTAATAGAGAGAACACATTGATATGTTGTTATTTTGTGAGAGAAGCCCACTTGTGTTTGGAATCCAATTGGAGGACAACTTGTTTGCAACTGTAGAAGAGGCAAAGAAGGAAGAGAAAGAGGAGAAAGCTCTCACTACAAAGCATAATGAATATGTTTTTAACATTGATTTTGAGTGTGTAGGTAAACAGGACAAGGAACCAGTTACAATGACAGCTGAAACAGAGGATGAAGAAAAAGATGCAGTAAAGGACATGGAAGTTTATGAAGACAAAGAAGAAAGCAGTGAAACTATATTTCAGTAATGGAGTCAAGAAGAGATTAAATTCTCCTATCAAGAAATATAGCAAAAAGAAAATCAAGAATATGAAGCACAAGAAGAAGAGAAAATAACACAATTTGAAGATGAAGAGTTGTGGGAACAATCCATAGTTGAATGCAACTTTCAAGAGGAAGTCATAGAACAAAAGATCAAATTTGTTTTGAAACAAATACAAGAGAAGTCAAACACAAATTACAACAATAGAAAGTGAAAAAATATGAAGCTTAGAGCAAGAAAGTGCAGTTGAGATTGAAGCAGTTTCAAGGGTATAGAATTTAGAAGAAAGAAAACACAAAATCCAACATTGTAAAAATTTGTAGTCAAAATTTTATTATAAACCTAGCTAAGACTTAAACCAGTGGGCATGTTTAAGTTATGCTGAGTCATAATTAAGTTAAGGTTGAGCCATATGATCATAATTAAGGGGAAGTGTTAGAAATATTAATTACTCCCTTGTGCATGCAATGCATGAAGAGATGAGTTGAGTTAAGTCAAGTGTGAATTTCCATGGAGTAGTTAGCTAGAGAAAAGGCAAGTCAAGTTAGAGTTTGCATGATTCCATATTTAGTAAGTGTGATCCTTATATGCATGTGTTTGGTTCATTGTATTGTGCAAAAAGCCAAGAGACAAGAAGAAAGACGAGTTGTAGCTCGATAGATGTAATGAGAAAGATTTATGAATAAAAGCTTATTTTGTGTGTATTTCTGGTTTCCTCCTCTGCCTTTCCATCAAGTTTCGAGAGAGAAAAAAGAAAATGGGTACCATTTAAATTCATCGACATTCGTTTTTGGCAAGCAATAGGTTGACGTGCTAACAATAGAACATTTATATACACTTTAAAGAAAAGTGATTAAATTCTTGGACTTCCTCAATCTGATAAGTCAAATGCAGAAACGATTCCACTTTGTACAAGATCCAAGGATTGAATCCTTGCATGCATGATGCGAAAATTCACCTCCAAACATATGGGCAATAGAAACAACATCTGCATGCACACATGCATCATCATTGAAATAAAGATTTTCACAAGATAAAAGTAGGGTTGTGATTGGCATGAGAGATTGGCACACTTTTCCTATTGGTTTGGTGGGTATTGACCCACCATTATGTTGAGTCCCATGCCTAACATGACCGAGTTCCAACCTTAACACAGATAATAGAAGACCCATGTGGGTTGGATCATCCAACCAATTGTTCCATCCCTAAAAAAGCTCTGGTGTTATGTGTTTGATCTGTTTTCATATTAGATACTTCGCATCTGTTGCACAAGAAACAAGAGCTAGGTGATGTCAATGTGTAAAAAAGCATAACAGTGACATTGTCACAAGTGATTCTTGTATAAAATAATGATTAACTCATAATTAAGATTAATATACAAAATATCATCACATGAAATAAAACATTGAAGTTTTGAACATAAAAAAACTGAATTTATATTGTAAACTTACCATCAATTAAAAAGTAAATGCAATTTTATCAATGTGAAATCAATATACTTATCACAAATCTTATATATATATATATATATATATATATATATTATATATATATATATATATATATATATTATATATATATATATATATAATATTTATATATATATATATATATATAGATATATATAATTATATATTTTTAATTAAATAATTATAAATTATAATTATGATGGTGTTACTAAGTTGATTTAACTCATAAACAAGTGATAATTAAATGTTTAGTAATTTTAAACTAATGGATAATTAAATAGAAATTTAATTACTAATCTAGATTAATCTAGAATTAATCGAGGTTTGACCTAATATAAATACTCACATATTCAATGAATTGATAGAGACTTTAACTAATACAATATTCGCATATGTAAATGTTGGCCTTTATATATTATTAATTGTAAGTTATGATGTTGATAGATGTATATATTTTAAAACAGGAAGGGAGAATAGTGAAGATATATTCAATGGTCTTTTCTGTATTTTTGAGAATTTAGCTAATAGATTTCTAGTAATAGCCAAAAGGGATTACAAAAATAAAACTTTATGTTCACATTGTCTTTGTTCAGAAGACTCTTGAGACAGTGTTCAACAGAGATTCACCTGCGACAGCAGCTACAACAGTTTTGATAAAATAAAATTAGCTATTAATTAATAGTTGGAAATAGTCAAGACGTAATTAAACTCTCTGCCCACAAGTTTGGCCAGTCCGAAATGGCAAGGGCTAACCAGCCTGCCATAGGGCATTAAATGCGGTTCACTATCGTTGTACTGGCCGGAGGATTGCTTAGAGAAAGAATAGCCTCAAAGTACCCTTTTACAAGGGCTACTGGTCACATCTGAGGGTACAAAGTACATCGTATCCTTGGGACCCTCCCTCACGATAAATGCAGAGACTACACCATTCTCTGTGATATCAAGGCTTAGAACATTATCTTGGACGTCAATTTTTGCCCCAAGGTCTACGATTTCAGATGGCAAGGGCTAACCAGCCTGCCATAGGGCATTAAATGCCCTGGTACATACATGCTTTATAACAAAATAACACACAGATTTGGTGGCTACATAAATTAAAAATAAAGACTGTGTGTTATTTTGTTATAAAGCATGCATGTACTAGGGCATTTAATGCCCTATGGCAGGCTGGTTAGCCCTTGCCAACTGCATGTCTTCAAAAGTTTTTAATTTCTGTAACTGACTGATTGAGTTGTTGCCTCATAATGAAAAAGGACCCGGCCACCTTTCGACTCCCGAGTAACAAATAAAACAAGAGAATTCCACATTCCTATGTCATCTAGATGTGACTATCAGCATCTCCAAATATTTCATCCGGTCACCATGAAGCCTCTCAAACATGTTGAAACATCATCTTAGATTGGCGGTTTGTGAGCCAAAATAGTAGTACAATTTGATGGTGTGAGTATATTAAATTGTTTTCCACCAGTATGCCTTATTATTATATTCCCCTAATAGGCTAGGGTCTACTTGTTTTACCATTTGACTAACCCTTATTCGTTCAAGGGTTTTTTAATATATCCATTGCCCTTCAAATATTTGCATTAGTTATATAGAAGACTCTGGACAATGATAACGACATATCCAAGCAGTAGATCTATTTTAATTTGGAATTATTTTATATAATTATTAATTTACAATATTGTTTATTAAAATATAATTGTGTTGGATTGTTTACTATAATATAATGGGGTAGATTTCATGTAAAAATTCAAATCTAAAAAAAAATGTTTTATTTAGGTGAAGCTTATGGACCAAATACCATGGGACAAATCATTATTAATATCATGGGCCAAATACCACATTTATAAAAGAAGTATGGTAATTAAATAAATATAAAAAAGACATAAAGAGGTATGGTAAATAAATAAAAATATATCAAATAGGATTAGAAATCAACATCTAATTATATCATCAATTCCGTCTGTTTCTGAAAGGCAAGCTCTTGCCCATATTGTTAGTGAAGCCTCAGTTCCCACTGTCCAGGTGGTCTAGGCCTCACACGATGAGGCTTTGAAGTTTTCTGAAAGTGCCCTAATCTGCGCGTTCAATGGTTTTTTGCCATGGCTGACAACACTCCACAATTGAATCTCGGAGGTATGGAAGCCTGTCATCTCTGATGAGATTAATATATGCCCCTATGTTAGGGGTTTCTTTATAGTAGATTTTGAAAATCCTAAAAGCAAACAATGTATGCTAGATTCTGGCCCTTGGTTTTGGGAAAACTCAAGCCCATTCATGAAGCCATGGAACCCATCATTCGATCCCTTAACAACAGTGATAACCTTAGCACCAGTTTGGGTGAGATTGCCAAGCCTACCCTTGCATCTCTGGAATCTCTCCTCGCTACAAGCCATTGGAAATGAAATTGGGAAATTTTACTGGAGGTGCCCAGAAACAGAGGAATCTGCTAGAACCACTTATGCATGCATCTGTGTGGAAATGGACTTCAGTACTGAATTCCGAGCTAAAATAAACCTAACAAGTAAAGACTATATGTGGAACCAGAAACTCGATTATGAAAGTGTCCTCTTCCAATGTCGATCCTGCTTTGAGATAGGCCATCTAGCCAAAAATTGCCCAAAAGCCTCCCAAAAAAATTTTGCTAGAAAAAACCACCACAAATCTACATGGTGGGAAGGAGCACAAAAAGAGCACTACACTGTCATCAAAGAAGAATACTCTAGAGAAAACTCTGAATCGCAAGAAATCAAGCAAGAAAGAAACAACTCTCAAGACAAGAAGGGAGAAAGCCCTGCCCAACAATAAAAAAGTGAACTCGACAACCCCTCAAGCATCAATAGTTATGAAGATTCGAATACCGCACAAAATAAATTTTCATTTAACAGCAAAGGAAATCTCCTAGACCAAACTTCTTCTCCGACTATCTTCAAAAGGACGAACACAATAGATCATGAAGCTAAGACACCAATGTCCCAAGAACCAGAAGAGATGAAGGAGATGCAAGATAAAGGGAGTTGGAAGACCGTACAGAAAAAAAAAAAAACATAAATAAATAAATAAAAAAAAGAAAAGAAAAGAAAAAAAGAAGAAGAAGAAGAAGAAGAAGAAGAAGAAGAAGAAGAAGAAGCTACAACACCAATCTCTCCAAGAAAGACGAGGAGCCAGAAAATTAAAAGCTAAGAAAATATAGGTCCGATAGACCAATTTTGTCTCAGTGGACGTTAACCACTATCATCATCATGATCATCATCATTATATACAAAGCCTATGGGCCAAATACCATGGTAAATAAAAAATATATGATAAATAAATAGAAATATAAATAAACAAGAGGTATGGTAAATAAATAAATCCTCTTTCTATATTTACTCCATAAACCTCTTTATACATACTAATACTCAAAAAAGAGGTTTTATTTAGGTGAAGCCTAAGGGCCAAATTATTATTAATACATGCAAGAAAACGTTATTAACCCTAATATTAATATTAAACGATCAATATTATTATTATCAATTAAATATAATATTCATATTAATATTATTAAATTTAATAACTTTGGATTAACACAATATTAAATTTGTTATATTATAATATATATAAACACATCATGATATATATTAACTCTACATATATATGGGAGGGAAGAACAAAGACAAAGTATAGAGGTGGAGAAATAGGGGGAGTGACAAGGGAGCGATGGAGATAAAGTGAAGGAGAGGGGAGAGGAGGAATGAAGAGAGAGAGATGGAGAGGAGTGAGAGAGGTAGAGAAGGGTAAGATAGGGAGAGGGAGACACAAAGATGGAGGAGGGAGAGAGAGAAAGAGAGAGGAAGGGAGATAGTGAGAGGATTGGAGGGTAGAGAGAGAGATGTGGGAATAGAGAGAAAGGGAGAGAGAGGACTTGTGAGAAATGAGGAGAGAGAGAGAGGGATAGAGAGATGGAGTTGGAGGGAGAGAGAGGGAGGGAAGAAGAAAGACATAGAGAGTGAGAAGTGGAGAGAGAGAGAGGGAGTGGTAAGGGAGAGATGGATAGTGAGAGTGTATGTTTAGGGGTGAGATAAAGAGACAAAGAAGGAGAGATAGCAAGAAGGGGGGAGAGAAGGAGAGAGGAGAGAGGAAGGGATATAGTAACATAGTTGGAGAGAGAGAGAGAGAGGATTGGAGGGAAAAGAGAGAGAGAAAGAGAGAGAGAGAGAGAGAGAGAGAGAGAGAGAGATGGGGAAGAGAGAGGGAGGTCAGGGATGAAGGATTGAGGGCAAAGAGAATAATATTCTTTATATATACTATATACTATTATATATACTATATAGAGAGAAAGAGAGAAGAGAAGATGAGAGAGAGAGAGGAGAGAGAATAGAGGGAGGAGAGAGAGAGAGAGAGAGAGGTGGGAGAGTAAGGGAGAGAGAGGATGTGAGAGAGCGGAGAGAGGGAAGGAAAGAGAGATGGAGTTGGAGGGGGGGAGAGACGAAGGTAAGAAGAAAAAAATAGATAGAGAAAGGTGGAGAGAGAGAGAGAGGGAGTGATAAGGAAGATGGAGAGAGAGGGAGAGAGTACAACAAGAGGGAAGAGAGATAAGAGAGGGGGAGTGGGAGAGAAGGAGAAGAGAGAGAGAGAGAGAGAGAGAGTGGGGGGAGAGGAGGAGCGAGGAATAGATATATAGATTGAAGAGAGCATATGTTTTGGGGGTGATATAGAGAGATAAAGAGAGATAGAGATATAGATGGAAGTGAAGAGAGGGAAGAAGAGAGATAAGGAGAGAGGGAGGGAAGGACAAAGAGATTGATAGATATGTAGTGAGAGAGCGTGTGTGTTTGGGAGGTTGAGATATAGAGACAAAGAAGGAGAGATGGAGGGAGATATAGATATATATGGAGGGGGGAGAGAGGGAAGAATATTTCTTGCACTAGATGCATTGATTTTAGTGTAGATGGTGATTTTTAATCCTATTTGATTGTTTGCACTAGATGCAATGTTTTAGTGTGGATGTTGATTTCTAATGATATTTGATTGCTTTCACTAGTTGCATTGGTTTCAATGTATATGATTTCTAATCCTATTTGATTTATTGCACTAAATGCATTGATTCTAGTGTAGACGGTGATTTCTAATCCTATTTGATTGATTGTACTAGATGTATTGATTTCAATGTAGATGTTGGTTTATAGTCCTATTTGCTTACTTACACTAGATGCATTGATTTCAGTGTAGATGTTGGTTTAAAATCCTGTTTACTTACTTTCACTAGATGCATTGATTTGTGTGTAAATGTTGATTTCTAATCCTATTTGATTTGAGTGTAGATGTTGATTTCTAATCCTATTTGATTGCTTGCATTAGATGCATTGACTTCGGTGTAAATGTTGTTTTCTAATCTTATTTGATTTCTTGCATTAGATGCATTGATTTCAGTGTAGATTTTGATTTCCAATTTGATGTATGATGTTAACTACAACAGCGCGAGCTAAAGAATAAAATGGTTTATGATTTAACTTGTGCTTTTCATATCATTGATATGAAAAGATGACAAAAGTAACAAGGGTGACAATAAGAGTAGTAGAAGAAAATAGTTTGAAATTAATCACATTGAAGACTATTTGTAATTGGTTATATTCTTATTATTCGCATTTTCTATCATTCAACACTATTACATTGTCACTTTACATTCAAAAAAATTATTTCATCATTTTTCATCATTAAAGTTATTAACAGTATTTGTCATCTCAAAAATAGGTTTGCACCTCGAGAGATTTGATCCCTCTCTGCACTTGATATATCAGAGTTAAGATGGATCTAGGCTCGTTTTATTAATAATTATGTTGATAAATGTATTTATTTTGGAATAGAATGATCAAAATTTATTACAATTAAAGATTACAATTTATTTTCAAAGTAGTTATGTCATTTTTCACCTTTAATTAAATTGATTAATTAAAAAAAATTGTGATATGAACAAGTGTCATATAAGATTTTTTTGGGGATGTGGTGTTGATAAGCTATGATATTGGCCCATGGTATGTAGCAAAGGCTATTTATAAGTTAGCAATCTCCATGATAAAGTGGAATTGAATTTTCATATTTAAGAATCTTGTTACATAGTTTTTTTAAATGTATATATGTTTAACTCATATATTAATTATTTTTATAATTAATAACAACAATAATAATAATTTAAAATAAAGTTCTAATTTAGTTTATTTTTATGACTTTTTAAATTTTAGCAAGATGAGATGTATTATGAAACATAGTGTTTTGATGTTTATCATGGATTGATGCCTATCCACATTTACCATCCATTTAATTTATATGTCTGCATTAGTATATGTTCAACAAGTGTTGCATGGTAAGCCTAAAATTCACGAAAAATACATTCCCCTTAGACCCATAGTTAGTTCTACTGGGGGTCCTACCCATGCCCTCTCCAAATTCCTTGCCAAAAGGCTTTGTCCCATTTTTTCCACTCGTCCTCCTTCATTAAAGACTCCTTTGACTTCATCTAGCAAATCAAGGACCTCAATCTTGATGAAAATGACATCATAGTTAGCTTTGATGTTGTTTCCTTATTCACCAAAATACATGTCCCCGAAGCCATTGATCTCATTTCCAAATTGGTTGACTCTGAAACCCTCAAACTTATCAAAATTTGCCTTACCACCACCTTTTTCACCTTTGATGGGGTTTGTTATGAGCAAACCGAAGACACAACCATGGGTTCCTCCCTTTCACCCATTGTCGCTAACATTTTCATGGAACACTTTGAAACCTTATCCATTGAGATCTTCCACTTAAAACCAAAATTTTGGAAGTGATTTGTTGATGACAACTATGTTATTTCATCCCATGGCCTTCCTAAGCCCCAATCCTTCATTTCCCATCTTACCCACATTTCCCCTCACATTCAGTTCACTATGGAACTTGAAGAGAACCAAACCCTTCGCTTTCTTGATGTTCTTGTCTCTTGCCTACCTGATGTCTCCCTCCCTCCCCAAGTATATTGAAATAAAACTCATACCGATAGATACCTTCATGCCAACTCCCACCATCACTCAACTCAATAGTATGTGGTGCTTAAAACCCTTTTTTCTAGAGCCATTCAAATTTCCTCAGTTCAACCCTTTCCCAAAGAAAAAGCCCATCTTACCAAAACCTTCAAATCCAATGCTTACTCCACATCTCATATTAACAAATCCTTTCATTCTACACTCCACCCCCAGCCTAAAACCCATTCCAATACCCCTACTTTAACCAAGGTAACGTTACCCTACATTCAAGGAGTTATAGGTTGTATTTCCAAAATTCTTTCTAAAAAGAACATCAAAACCATTTTGAGACCTTAGAAAACCCTCATCCAACTCTTCAAATCAGCTAAGGACAAAATTGACCCTATGTTATGCCTCAGAGTCTTTGAAATACATTTCTCATGTGGAAAGTCTTGCATACGCCAAAGTAGTAGATCCTTTAAAGCTCATCTCAAAGAACATATGGTTGACACCTACCACAACCGAATTGTGAAATACGTTATTGTTGAACAATCCAATAAGACCAATTATCTAATTAGTTTTGATAAAACCAAAATCCTATCCTCTACACCCTTCCATTCCAACCGAGTCATTATGGCAACCATTGAAATTGAAAAATGCCCTAACAACTTTAATTGGGATGATGGGTATCATTTAAGCCAATCTTGGAAACCTACTATTCATTTCCTTCCCCCTTAATGCAAGTCCTTACCCCTCTTAGCCCCTCACCCCCATTTTCCTTTCCCCTTCTTGTTTTACATCTTTTGAAGATTTTCTTCTATCCTCCTATAATTTCCTTCAATTGAATTTGAATTAATTATTATCTAGTTAACTTCTCTTGAATAATTGCAGGTTGCAGGGAAGACATTGCAGGTTAGGAGGGTTGCACAAAACAAGGACAGAGGTCAGCCTAGGCTGCAAGCACCCCTCACAAACACTTCCTCCATGACCACTCCCCTTTCCTAAGATTTTATCACATTCGGTTCAAGATTTCACCTTCTATAGGAAGTTCTAGGCCTTCTGCAGGAAGTTTTGTAGCTTCCGCAGGAAGTTCTGTAGCTTCTATAGGAAGTTCTATGTCTTCTACAGGAAGATCCTGTAGAATCTTCAGATAGGCCAGAATTGATCTTGGTAGGGAATCCAAAGGTTGGAATCTACTTGTTGGCCCTACAAACACCCTTGTTTCTTTCCATCACCATATGTCACCCTGTTCCATCTCTTTACAGCTCCGTTGCATCCATCCTATTATTTGTTCTTGCATAGTCACACAAAAAAACCTGTTTTCCTCATAATGCCAGCAAGAAATTTCAGTGATAAATCAAGCAGTAGTGTCTCACTCACCTACCTGTCAATTTCCATCTGGACTCCTCATCAGTCGAATCCCTCATCAGCAGTATAGCCCTGCTCATTTATCTTGCATCCCAGGAGGAGAGGCAGCTACAGGACATCCTACAGGAATCCTATAGCAGATGATCCCTCTGGAAGACATACTCTGGAGATAGGGATGGCCAAAAACAACAAAGGAAACATGCAAAGGGCTTATCTTGAACGTGAAAATCTCATCAGAAGCTGAAGCCAAGCAAAACCTGTGCATGCAGTGATAGCAAATGAAGGAATGGATTCCAAAACCCATGCATGCAGCATCAACAAATAAGGAATGGGTTCTAACACCCGTGCATGAAGCAGCAGTGAACGAAGGAGTGGTTCCAAGACCCGAAGTCTACATAACACGGCCGTGACCACACAGGTTAGTGCCTAAACTCATTCGTCAATTGCATAAACTATATTTTAAAAGTTGCATGCCTATGGAAATGGTTTGGATTGAATGGAATAGGTGGCCAATCAACTGGCCACCATTGGCCAATTACATAGCATTGTGGGATCCAAACGAGCCCAATTACATTCAAAATTTCCGACGAGATGTGCAGCCAACACGTGTGGAGTGTCCATTCAGGGAGAAATCATCGGAACTGGTAGTGGTGGCGGCGCTTAACAACACGGGGGAGGTGATGGAGATTAGAAACACGCAGAGAAATTATGGTCGTGATGTCGAATCAATGGTTCGGTCCAGCCACCTCATTCCCTTACCACGAATCATGCTGCAGTTAAAAGATGCTCAGCTGAAACTCACACCACCTTCTGTTCATTTTGCACTTGCAAGTTACTCGACTGAAGTACGTGTCCTCCGCTTCCAAAAATTGTTAACTAGTCGTCCTCCACTGGTTTTTCTACCTGTTTTCGAAAATCTCCCACGTATCGGGCTCGCTCACAGGCGCAGTGACATTCTACAGGAACTCGGGGGTCTTCTACAGGAAGAGTTCTACATGAAACACTGCACAGCTTTCCAGAGCAGGGAAGCCTGGGATTTTTCTTCGTCGAATTAGGAGCTCCAAACGAGGTAGGCTAGAAAAACTCTTCTATGCATGGTATGTTTTGAAAAGGTGGTGAATTGAATGACATTAGATTGGGGGAATCAGAGAAAAACAATCTGCCTGTGAATTGGAAGAAAAACGTTTTCCTGTGTATTGCATTTTGTTTCCCAGTTGTTTCTGCATCAAGATTCTCCTCCATGTTTCTTGTTTTTAAAATTCTCTTGTAAGGAAGATATATGCTGCTGTGGGGGCTAGTCTATGTATGAAAAATTTTAAATTTTCATATCTGTATGTGTGCTAAGAAGAAAACTTGATCTGTGTACTCTGTCTACAGAAACAAAATCCTTCCTTTCATAACAAGATAGCTCAGTTCTGGGTAACATCAGTCTTGAAACAAGTGAATTGTTGCTAATTGATATTGGACACCCAAGAAATTCCTTCTTGAGTTCAGGGGGAAAACAAAAATAACATTCCTTTTTTTGATCAAAGAATAAAAAGAGCACTCTCACCATGCCAGGGGATTCATAAGGAAAGAACCCTTGGACTCCAGCAAACTACACGAGCATCCTGAGGTGGTGGAACTTTTCACCCGAGCTAATTGGATGCCCTTCTTTGACAAAATTCGAGGTCATGACGAGGAGATAACTGAGGAATTTTTAATGTCCCTGAGACCTCAATCAAAGACGCATGCCACAGTTTTTTTTAGGGGTTTGACCCTATAACTTACCCCTGAGCTCATCAATCGAGTTACCAGTCTACCATTAGGGCTCCCTTGGAGCAAAGAAGAGAGGTCATTGGGCCAAGTTGCCAAGAAAGCATTCTTTCTGCCTGAGGAACATCCTGTAGAAGACAAAAATGGGGTTAGGAGAACCAGCTTGCCTCCTCTTTGGAGTGAAGTTAGTTTCCAAATCATGAAGTATATTACATATGAAGGGAGATTTAGCATCATCTATGGTTATCATTTCAGGTTGCTAAGTGAACTAAGACATGGAATTGATTTACCTCCAGCCAAGAAACTAAGCATTCCCTATTTTCTTCTTCAATCACTAATTAAATGTGGTACAAAATTGAATGAAGGGATCCCAGATCAGTTGGCCCATCATGGGCTCATCAAACTATTAGTGGAAGATGCCCTCCACACCTACATTGTCCCTATATCTTGGGAAGTCTTCCGAAACATGTCTAGGGATGAAAATATTAGAATTTTGGCCAAAAATATCACCCCATCCAGCAATGAAGAAGGAGAACACATTGAAGAAGGTGAGAAAACAAATGGTGAAGGAACACAGGACATTCAAGAACAGCAAGAACATAAAGAAAAAAAGGAAGCGGGCCAGATTGCTGAGCCTAAAATAAAGGAGAAAACAACAACACAAACACCAAGGGAAAAGAGAATGCAGAGTAGAGTAGAAAGGGTTAAAAAACCCCAAATGGAGGTTGTCATAGCCAAAGTAGACACACAAAAACAAAAGGAAAAGACACATCCTGAAATAGTAGCAACATAGGCAGAAACAGTTGACACAGGGACTTCTACAGGAAGCATGGAAAAAGAACAGCAAGAGGAGAAATCACCTGAAATACTGGCAAGGGAGGCAACAGCTGTGCTTGCTGCCTTAAGCACACCTCTGAAACAAAAAGGGAAGAGAAAGAGGCAAACCTCCATGTACTTTAAAGCAAGGAGGAGCACACAGATCAAAGCAGGTAGACCCCAGCCATAGTCAAAGGAGCCAATCATCATTAAGAACACAACACCTAAACCAAAAGAAGAATATCCTTCAAATATATCTGTCACCTATGAATGAGGAAGCCCAAAAACCTCCAGCTGGACAGAGAGAATTAAGACGATGGACTCAAAGATAGTTCTACAGGAAGCTGAGAAATCTCTACAGGAAACTCTAGCTAAGATAAGGGATACTGAAAAACTGGAGGAAAAGGCGGCCAAACACTCACAGGTAGAAGGAAAGACAGAGGAGGTATTGGAACCAAGCCCTCAGCCTAGCTTGGGCTCATACCATAACCTGTTAGAAGCCGGGAATATAATTCCCCAGAAATTTGTGGTGCCACTTTTATTTACACTAGAAGAAGAAAGGATTAGGACTCACACTTGGATGAGGATTGCCAAGTCCAAGGGTGTGGTAGACATAGGCCACCTGCAAGAACAACTCAAGGAATCAAGAAGAGAATTGGCCATGGTAAGGCATGTGGAGAGCAGTCAAAGGGCCAAACTACAGGAAGAGAATGAGCTACTGAAACAGCAGTTGTAGCTCCAGGGAAGTCATAGGGAAAATAGGCCCCCAATTTTGGGAGAACAACAGCAACAGGAAAGGCCTCTAGTAGAAAAAGAAACCTCTGATGAACAACAGAGAGGGGACGGGCTACAGGCTAAGGTTGAGGCACTAACAAAACAGCTATAGGAGAAGGAATCACAGGCAGCAAAGGAAAAAGCAACAGGTACAAGAGAAGGAAGCCCAACTGGCCTGCATGGCCAGCTGGGCAATAGAGGCCTTGTAGTGTAGGAAACTTGCCAAGTCATATGCCTTATATCTTAGAGATCAATGGTTGCAGTTCCAGATTAACACCTTGGACGAAAGGGGCAGCATTCCATTTTCAACTTACCATCAATTCATGGCTTTGTGTGACAGTAGCTCAACAGAGGATAAGGCCAAATTATCAGAATTCTATTTACACAACTTGGCCCTTCCAAACATGAATCTTTGGGACCCTAACGTTGCAGTGGGAGATGTGAAACTTATGGGCATGGCCTCTTGGTTAAATCATGAGAAGAAAAGGGCAGCAGAGATTCAGAATCTCATGAACAGGGAGCTAAGTGAGCCACTCATGATCAGAGCAGAGTCAGAGGATCCCTCAGCCTTAATATACGCCCACCAGCACCTGGCCAATAACCCTCAGGTCCTACCAAATTACATTGAACGACAAGCTCAAGCCATTGTTCATTTTGAGGACATGGAAAGACTGTTGGGGGATAACTGCATTCATGCTTGCACAAGGAGGTGGAACATATTGTCCCACAGTCTGAAAATAAGAGAATACCACTCCCAAACAAGGATGAGGGAGGCCTTGGCAAGAGTACCCCTCTATAAATAGTCAATGCAAAATCTGCAGGCCAACTGGATCGGCCTAAAGTTCAGTCCTCCCTTGCTTTTAGGACTACTGGAAGGATTCAAAGAAGAAGAGGAACACAGGCAGTGGGAGGAAGTAGAAAGAAAAGCAGGATTTCATGACCAAGAAGAAGACATCACCTCGGAAGCCTGGGATGTGAGAGAGGCAGCCAAAGCAATCAAAGATGATGAGCTGGATTAGTTGCTCAGAGGATGAGCAACCCATTTAGGAGGGGGGTGATGATGAGCCCCAAAAATGGGTAACTTATTGGCCTCATTTTGCCTATTGTTCTCCATTAATCCACCATTCTTCATAGTTTATGCATGCTTTTGAGTATATTTATGTTAATTGAATGAATGGGAATGGTCACTTGCCCATGAAGTCTAATATGTGGTTATTGCAGATTTTTGGACAACTTTTGGACCAAGGTCAAGCATTTATGAGCCAGTTGAAAGCCAAACACGAGGGAACAAGGGTAAGGATTCGTAGGAAGGGTGTCTCCTGCAATAAATGGCCCCTTCATCAAATTCTCCACCATCAGCTCAAAGTTCAGCAGGCCACCAAAGGTGATTCCCAAGGGCAGCCAAGCAGCTTTTTGTAAAGTGACTGATTACTTGTAGTTTGAGCAGTCAAGCCCTTGAGTTAAGGAGGGTTGTTGGAGGTCCTCGTAGTGCATAAGAAGGAAGGCTTCCAGCCTTCGTAGGTTACTTTTTAAACATTTGTATTTTTGCACTTGAGTGCTGCTCTGTTTCTCAGCCCATTTTGGAGCTTCTGCCGTAAAACATTGTTTGACATGATTATTTTTTGAGTAATGGAAATAAGTTTTAGTTTGCATCAGCTCTGATCTTCTTCTTAGGAGCCTGTAGCTCTTGGGGTTGGGCCCAACTCAAGTGCCAGGTCCTCCTCTGTGTACTGTTATATGTTTTTGCTGCCTTCAAATAATTTAAACTAGTAGATTAGAATCTTGCTTGGTTACCTAGGTTGTTTTTTATGATTGAAAAAGCTTTTCATGTTTCAGAGTGATTTGATAGGTTGGTAACAGAAGATATCTTCAAAAAAAAAAGGCCATCAAGCAGCCCTGGATGTCACCTCTCCCTCCTCGTGACTATGAGCTGAGACCAAGGTGTCCTTGCTGCCACAAAAAAATTGTTCTTGCTTCTTCATGCAATTGTTAGTGTTAGATTCTTAGTTGCAAAAGTTGGTACGAGTTGTGATGACATGCTTAGATCCATTCTTGGTTGGTTTTCATAGTTGTCTTACATGATTTTTCTACCAATAAAATTATTTCCATCATGATTTCTGGCATTTAGGTCAAATTAGGTTAAAGTAGCTAGATCTTTGGTTTTCCTAGTCTTCGTTTGAACAGTTTGGAAAATAATGTGTAGAGCACCTGTGATACCTCTTTGCCTACCCTTACTCCATCAATAAAACCTGCTCCATCCCCTAACTCAGACTCTTGCTTCTCATTCGCCACATTTTCTCACTTTGCCCTAATTTCTTCATTCTTGTGCAACTTTGCTCCCTCCATCCTTGATGAATCCAATCACCCTAATCACTCCTCAGCCTCATTCACCAGGTCCTAGACCTCTTCACACCTTCATCTAACCTCCATGCCCACTTCTCCACCTTTCTTCCACCATCAACCCTCCAAAATCCCCTTTCAGAACATCTTGTAGAACCCCCGCAGACTTCCTGTAGAAGCTCACGAGAGCGGTTTTTTGGGATCCGATCACTATGAAACTCTCTGGAAGGGTGCTAGGGACCCCTTAGGCCCTCATCTCACCTTCCCAACCTCCTACAAGTGCCCTCACCATTTCTGTTTATCAATCAAACTCTGCACAGTCAAAAACAGTTAAAGCACATGCATGAATTCTATAAGATTACTCAAAAATACAAAAAGATGTTCCTTTTCAGATTTCACTTCCGAAGTAGCTTAGACACATGCACTTTACCTTCCCAAGAGTCAATGGCATCCATTTCTGTAGCTTTCATCCTTTTTCTTGCACCAAGTAGGGTTAGTCAGTAAAACTAGGGTTTGCTAGGGGTTGGATTTCCTTTCATCTTTCCGCTTCTTTCTACAAGTAGATTAACCTCCTTTGAGTTAGCTTTCATCCGTCACAGTTAAAAGCTTCTTCTAAGAGCTCATAGAAGTTGGCTTAAGCTCCTAGCGGACTTGTGCCAACTGATCTAGTGACAGCCTACGGCAAGAGCTAGTACTTGTGCATATAGCATTGTCGCTTCCAAGTTTGTTACGAACAACCGGGTTCATAAAAGTAAAGAAGGGAGTCCCAGGAGTTGCAACATCATTGCTGCAATATTGGGGCCCACCACTACCCATGGTCCGCAAACCATGGGATTGTATAAATAGAGCGAGGCTCTAAGTTGTAAGGAGATCGAATAGAGAATAAGCATGAAAGGTCTTAGAGATTAAGTTGAAGTGCGAAGTGTGTCTTGTGTCATAAAGTAGGAAAAGGCTCTGTAGCTGAGTGCACAAAGGCCTAGTAGAGTCTACAGCTAAGTGCACGGACCCCTGTAGCTGAGTGCGCAGGGTGGAGTAGAGTTTGTAACCGAAGGAAGAGAATAATAAAGACAATATTTATTTGAATTCTATGTATCTGTTCTTGGGTTATTATTTATTGGATATGAATTTCAATTATACTATTTATTTATTGCGCACACTTGTATGAACTGTGAACATCATTAAGTATAATTGAAGGCATACAGATAAGCTTAGTTAATCAACTAATATTAGATTACTAGTAAGGACTTGGGTAATAACATTGTTCAGGCCCCGAGTAGGGCTGCATGAACATAGCATCTCAACCTGCGAGGTACAGGTAAGTGTGCGTAGTGACATGCGCGCAGGGTCGAACCATGAACCACTTGAACCCATCATACATCTCTACAGTGTGGAAACCTAGTTCTAGCACCCTCCCATACAACTTCGAGTGAGACCTCAGTCCGCGCTCCATGGACTATTGCCGAAAGGGCCAATGGTACCAGGATTTGTTTAGCTAAATCACCTCCAAACCTGGGTCAGGCCCCAACAATTCAAAAAATGGTTCTGTTGATGGGACCGAGATCTGCATAAGGGATCTCTGATGTTGTGTCACTGGAATCAGACAAAGAGAGAAATTGAAGGGTGTTTGAACAGAAACATTCACGAGTTTGCAGTGCAAGAAAATAGGAATCTGAGAGTATCAAAGGAATAGTCGTTAGAGCACTGCTTATATACAGAAATCCATGAAATTTTCTTTGGATCCTTCCCCTTTGAGTTGTATGAGTGGATCGCAAAGGTAGCAGACAGTCAGGGAAGGTGTAGGTTTGATAAACTAATTGTGTGGATTCTAGAATTGGTACGCAGACTAGAAGCATCGAAAGATAAGGTCGTGCGCATTGTGGATCATTGGCTCGATCGAATTATAGGATGTTTTATCACTAATTTCACCGTATATACTTCAGTCATCTATAGTGAGGTGGAACGACGCTTCCTCAAAGGACCGTGAGGTAAGTACATTAAATATTTGAACACTTGGATTAAAACTATTGTGTGAAAAGTGGGTTATGAAAATAAATTGATGTTTGGGGCTATGCGAAGTGGTGGGATCTATAGAAATGGAGGTAGTGTAGAAATAGAAATGAGCCCCTTGATTTCGCCTTGGAAAGAAAGTGAGGAAGAGCTCGCGAAAGTTTCACCAAGCAATGCAATTAGTCTGATAAGGCAGCGAATTCTACACATACCACCTCCACCTACACCAACACCAATCTCACCATCTTCACCTCTATCTCTAATCACACCACCTCTACCACCACCACAGTTCAATATGGAGAGCACGATAAAATTGTTGGTATTCATAGGAGTAGGGAACGAATATCCAAACCAATTTTGGTTCGTGGTAAAAGCGGTATGGGAAGCACAAGGAGTCGTGGATGACAATATAAAGAAGGCAATGTTGGTAAGTGTGTTGCAAGATCATGCACTAACATGGTACATTAATCATTCTAATGACCATCAAAATGCGGGGATCGCAGATATCCAGGCCATGCTGAACAGGGAATTTAGCAGGCCAAAATCAGAGACACGGTTGATTATCCGGTTTAAGGAAATCGCAGTACTTCCAGGCGAGACCCCATTGGATCTAGATCAAAGACTGAAGAGTATGATTTGTGAAGCCAACATGACCTTGACAGATGGACAACACCACATATGGTTTGTACCATCACTAACGTGACATTTAAGGATGATGCTGTCACAACAAAAGTTATCCACCCAAGCCAAAGTTTGGACATTGTAATGAGACTACACGATACCCCAATACAAGATCCTAGCCTGGGAGTCCAACAAATCCACGTGCAACTGAAAAATTTGTGTCTGGAAATGCAGAGTTTGAAACAGGATAGGACAACTTGACTAGAGGCATGCGAGGAGGTATGGTGCATAAAATGCAAAGGCCAGGGGCATGACAAGGACCATTGTCTAGTCTTCACGAACTACTTGGTGGGAGGAGGGTTGATGCCATTAAGACTAGAAGCACAAGCAGGACCAAGCGCAGCACTTGCATTACGCTGCACAATCTGTTAGATAGGAGGAAAACATGCTACAGATAATTGTCATCTATTATAGAAGTATACACAGACATCCCAACAGTTGTTCTATAATTTCTGCAGGTCAGTAGGCCATGGTGAACGCACTTGTAGAAATTATGAACTGATGATGGATCTGTCTCCTGTCTATAGAGTGCAGACTGAAACATGAGCTCTCAATCCAAATGCAGGGATGGTGTGCACTGGATTTCAGGGCTGCGGATGAGGTCGAGGAGGAATGGGATCAGGAAGGGGTCGCATATAGCTGATTTGTTACAATTGCAAAGGGCTAGGGCAATATGCCCATGATTGGACAAATCCAATGAGAGAATCATGTTTATATTGTACTCAGTTTGATTATGAGACAAAGGACTTCCCTACACTGATAGCAAGCTTGTGCAATAAACGGATACTCCAGCCTCCCCCGACTCAGAATTTGTAAATGATAAGGTCTTAGCCATGCGAAGAGGACCCGAATGTAAACATCATACTCTAAAGTGGTATCACAACAAGAGATGACAAGGGCAAGCGACCCGGAGAAATTGCTTGAGTTCACAAGGCTCCTACAAAGGCACTTCAGGTAGTAAGGATCAACTAGAACTAGAGATGGATCCTTCAATGCTCACTACCTTTCTGGAGCCATCCATGAAGCTCCTACGTGAGAGCAAGGCTGTGAAGGGACTGCAAGAACTCATCACTAGGTGCGCTGGGTCAGGAGAATCGCTTGTAATCTAGAATCTTGGGAAACATACATCACGAATAGGAAGGGAAATGAGATTGACTACGCAAATCAGAGAGTATGAAATGGATCGATTGATTCTTGACCAACTCAAGGGGGCCAAATATTTCAGCAAGATTGACCTGAAACCAGGTTATCACCAGGTGCCTATTGAACCCTTTGATATGTGGAAGACTGCCTTCAAATCCAAGGAGGGCCTTTTCGAATGGTTGGTCATGCCATTTGGATTGACGAATGCCCCTGTAACCTTCATGAGACTGATGGATGACATCTTGTGACCCTTCACCAATGCATTCGTGGTGGTGTATTTAGATGAAATCTTGATCTTTAGCTAGAGTTGGGATGAGCACCTCCACCATATTTGACAGGTCCTTCAAACTCTAGGACAACACAAGTTTTGTGTTGACTTGGAGAAATGCACCTTTGGCCTGACCTAGGTTCAATATCTTGGCTACATAATTGATGAGCAGGGTGTACATGTGGACCCATCTAAGATACAAGTCATTCGAGATTGTCCAGTCCCAACCACTCTAACATAGCTCCGCAGGTTTTTGGGCCTTACCAACTTCTACCATAGGTTCATGTTGGGGTTCTTTCATATCACTTGGGCTTTAAGTCAAGTCACCAAGGGTGGAGCAAAAGAAAATCTTTTTTGGTCTAAAACCCAATAGAAAGCATTCTTTGAGTTGAAGAATCGTCTTTGTTCTACACCAGTTCTCACATTACCAGACCTGCAATGACCATTTTAGATTGATATAGATGCCTCCGACTATGCTATTGGTCTGGTTCTTACAAAGCATGGGCATCCAGTGGCTTACCACAGTGAGACATGTTCAGACACAGTCTAAAAGTATCCCACTTACGAAAAAGAAATGTATTCCATTGTGCAGGCCTATTGTCAATGGAAGCATTACATTCTAGGGAAGGAAATGGTCATCCACACAGACCACTGACCTCTGTAGTTCATACAAACACAAGGGAAGTTGCAGAATGATTGCCATAAAAAATGGTCCACCTACCTACAAAAATTCTATTTGAACATTAAGTATAAGAAGGGTAGCACTAATAATGTCATTGATTGTGTCAACCGACCACCAATCATTACACTGATCACTATGCTCGACTCCTGTGGGCACGAGACATCGGAGTGGCCACATCTTTACAAGAGCAATCCAGAATTCAGTAGCACATACTAGACACTCATGGAAGGGAAGAAAGTTCCACATTTTCACCTTCCAGATGCACTGTTATGCCACCTGGGACACATATGTGTTCCTTCAAGCGAGCATGCCGAGATGATATGGGAGGTGCACTATAGTCGGGTAGTTGGACATTTCGGAGTAGAGAAAACAGTGGCAGTGTTGTAGAAGTATTTTTATTGGCTGGAATTTAATCAAGATGTTGGGAAGTACATTAGATCCTGGACCACCTTTGCCATTGCCAAACCAACTGTTGGGATGGGGTCCCCTGGGTCAATTTTGGGGAAAGAGCCCAAGTTTTGTTATATATAATGTAAAGTATCCACAAATTGTGGCCGTGGAGCACGTAGATAGTAAAGGAGTCAAAAAGGGTTTTACCCTTCTTTTATGTAAGTTGAGTTGACTTTTGAAGATTTACCTATGGTCTGTGGACTATGGGATTGTATAAATAGATGTGTCATATGGATGTCTAGAGAAGGAAGGAAGTAGTCTATGGAAAGAGTCTAAAGGGTTAGGAGTAAGAAGAAAGGCTCTACAACTTTGTACGCAGAGGCCTAGAGTAGAGTCTGTAGCTAAGTGTGTGGACCCCTACAACTAAGTGCGTAGGGAATTCTTGAGTCTATAAGCTAAATTGATTATCAATAAATAAGATTATTACTAAAATTCATGTGTTTACCCATTTACTTTTGTTATGTATGAATTCTCTTTATGATGTGATAAATAATGCTTGTATGAAACAATGATGTACTGATGTGTGACTTTACATGGTTTATATTGTTATATGAATGTAATTGACATTAAGTGTTTATGCGAAGATTATACTATTGCATGTCAGAGTTATCGACACTTAAATATATCCGAATCATTGTTGGGTTAAGAATAGTCTTAGATGCATGTAAGTGGTTGATTAGCCTATTCAGGGTACGCGAAAGCCAGTCATGGACCTTCAAAGAGGCCTAGAAGCTGATTCAAGGAAGTTATGTCGATAAGCCTTAAAGGCTTATCGATCTGTGCGAAGGCCGATTTAGAGCATAAAATGACATCACACTGATCTCTAGGTGTGGAAACTTGGTTCCAGAATTCCCCCATACTGCTCTAGGTGAGACTTCAATCTGCGCTTCGCAAATTGATGCTGAAAGGGCCAGTAGTGTAGGGATTTGTTTGGCACAACTAACTCTAACCTGGGTCATCTACAGATTCTCTAAGATGGCCATCATGGCAGCCTGCAAGAAGAGTATCACAACAGAGGCCACTGCTAAGCTCTTCTTTGAGTGAGTACGGGTACACTTTTGGATCCCACAGTCCATTGTCTTAGATCAGGATAGCAGATTCCTGAGTGCATTTTGGTCAATTCTCCGGTCGATTCTAGATACAAAGCTTACTAAGTCCACAAGTTTCCATCCCCAAACTGATGGCCAAACAAAGGTTGTCAAGAGGATCATCGTACACATTCTACACATGTACAAATCGAAGCATCCATGCACATGGGATGAAATCCTCCCCTATGTCCATCACAACTACAACAGATCTCTCCACAGCTTAGCGGGCCACAACCGCTTTCAGGTAGGGCTGGGATTTCAGCCGTTATGTCCCATTGATGTGGCCATACCATTTGCAGCTACTCATATATTTTTGTCTCATATCCAATCCGAAGCCAATAGGGCTAACAACTTCATTAAGCACATTCAATACATCCACCAATAGGTTCATGATATATTGGAAAGAGCCAATGCTAAGTTCCAGGTGGGTGATAAAGTTTAGCTACATTTGTAGAAGGAGCGCCTCCCTAGACCCCACCGCAAGCTTCACCCACTCCGATATGGGCCATACACCATCACCAAGGCTATAGGGGACAATGCCTTCGAGCTTAGCATTCCACCATTCCTTGGTCTACACCCAGTGTTCAATGTAGACCACCTTCGGCCATACTTTCCACCATTGTTGGACACATCCAACGTTGCAGAATAGCTCACACCAACAGAGCTAAACCCAGAATGCATGGAGCAGGCCACCACCGACCATATCATGGACATATAGATCAAGAAAAATGGCCAACAAAAGATCCAACTATATCAGGTTGTCAAAGCTGGCCAACTCCTTCACCAAGGCAAGTGGCTCACCAGGGACCAAGTTCAGTAGAAGTTTCCCCATCTCATGGAGGCACTCAACACAACGGGGACCATTTCTTCCTAACGGGAAAGGAATGATCGAGGTGGATATTGGTGGCCACCCACTTATTCCACTTGGACCCCCAACACTATCTCTTTTACTTTTTTGGTTTCCTTAATTGTATCACAGTTTACTATTTTTGGCAGTTTTTTGGGTCCTAAACTTTTGGAGTTGTTTTGAGGCCCTAAGTGATGTTTTTAGGGAAAAAGGAGAGACTGAAATGTCCCAAATCAACTTGTTGTTTGAATTTTGGCCTTCTCTTAAAGATCTCCGAAACGAGATATTAGGATAGCCAAATGGAGATCGTATGCCAAAGTTATGACCCCGGGAATTTGATGTACCAATTTACCCAAACGGGGCCCACAATTTTGGTGCTTCATCTCCTAGGTTTAGGTTTTTGGATGTTTAGGGTTTTCCATTGTTTCTCAATAATAAATAGGCCTTTGAGCCTCATTATAACACAATTTAAAGGCATGTAGCTACCACATCTCTTCTCAGAGATAAGATACCATCGCCCGAGCTATCTTATTTCCATTATGTTTGTAAGCATAGTTCAATGTTTTTCTATTAATGAAATGAAGTTTTTTTTATTGCATCTCTTTATTTATGATTATATTTTTAAGTTTTTGAGTTCTTGTTTAAGTTCAGATCATTATAGTATGTGTTCCCCCTTATCTAACTCATTTTATGTTCATGCTTCTTCTCCGAATTCATGTAATTATTATTGCTAGATGTGTTTCAAGCTCCCTCACAGATTCATTAGTATCTATATGTTAATGCAAATGTATTTTTAGGTCCCTATAATACTAGTGATTACCCCATCACTATTGTAGTTGTATCCCCTATTAATATTTTTGTGTCCCTATTGTCCCCATATTGTTATTACTATGCCCCATAGAATCCCTCTATTGTTATTTTTGTGCCTTTATATTATTATTGTTAGGTCGGCTGTGTTATATTGTTACTCCTTAGACTCCTATATATAGAAAGGAGGTTTTGTCATTTGAATCATCAAAGAATCATTCATTTGTGTAATGTAAAGGAGGTTTCCCCCTCGAAGAGGCTGAATTCTAAGACGTTGATATAACTTTTCTATCTTTTTGTGAGCTGGTTTCATAACATTTGGTATCAGAGCTTTGGATTCTAGGGTTTCACTACTCCAAATAGGTCATTGTGGAATTTTCACTAAAACTTTTTTCCTGCAACATTTCAGAAGAAAAAAAAATATCCATTTGAGACGAAATCTCACTGAACCTCGGGTCCAAATTTCAAAGCTTTTCGCACTATATTTGCAGAGATATGATCTGAGGAAGTTGGTCTTTTTGCAGACTCCTGAATTACATTCCAAACAGGTGACTTGTGGAAAATCGTCATAACTTTCTCTTTGAGCATCAAATTGAAATTTTGTAAGAAAGTAAAGAAAGAGGACGGACTGTAGTTTCTTGTATATATTTTTCAGAGCCAAAGGTCGAAACAGGGACATGTGGCACATCATACAAATTCACTCTACTAAACTAGTCTATAATCAGGTCACTATGGGAGATTTGGCATAACTCTTCCTTGGAGAATCCAATTTGGATCAGACTAGTGGCATTGGAAAGAGGACATAGAGGGCTACTGTAAAT
>APFE031180266.1:0-13148 GCA_000404065.3 Pinus taeda
TAAGGAGTAGTCTACCGAGGCTGTAGAATGGCCCGGTTTCCGTCGCCGGCCGGAAAATCGTCCGGCAACAGCTACCGGAAAATCTCTCCACCTCCGCCACCCTACCAACCCCGCCACCCTCCCAACCCCGCCGATCCGCCACTCTTCTGACATCTTCCCGATTTTCACAACTGACAGAAAAATCAGGCGCGCTGACATCCCAGATTTTTCGGATCCCGATCGTTGAGTTGGGATCGACTACACCCAAAACCGCAGAACTTTCACTCGACCCTGCTCGGACCCGCGACCCTGCGCGGACAGCCTGAATCTGTTTCTGAACAGCTTTGGACATCTGAACCTGCATTGCACAGACTCGAGCTTGCACGCATTCTACAGCCTCGGTATGTTCAAACCCTGAGCTTCACCATTTCAAATCAAAAGCACATGAACTAGAAACATTTCGTGAGTACTGTAAAATTCAATCGCAAACGTGAGTACCAGAAAACCCCTGAAGGCAGCCTGGATTACAATTGCGGCATGCTCTTCATTGGAAACTTCTTCCTGTAATTTTGTGACTAAAAACAGAGGCTATCGATCGCTAGGCTGCCAACAACCTGGCCATAGGTTCGAAACGCCCAACCAATCGGATTTCTTCAGCCCACGCGGAGAATAAGGCTCTGATTTAATCTCCTTAGTCTGCAACACAGGCCGATCCCCGCTAGTGCAATTTCAGAATTGCAGGTATCTTTGCCTCGTGGACAAAGGACGAGGCACTTGAGACCTCCAAATGGTGAACTCAACGGCATCCAAACCAAAAATATCGTATTACAAGCTTCCACGCTCATAATTCATTCAGGGCAATTTGCTCCATAAGTACCGCAATGGCCTTCCAGCCCAAGAAAACAACTTCGATTAGCAGATCCAATTTCGGTAACCATGTTGTAAGTCCATAGTATATCTGTCCATTTATAATCTCATGCCAACCTAACTTGGATTCCATGAGTGCGTTGTGCACAACAAGGTTGATCAGGTCCTGCAATCCCCAAACCCTTCGCCAGCGTTTTCCTACTCACGAAATTCTTGTTTTTCTGATAATTACTTTAAAAGATCCTGTAAAGCATTTTCTGTAATCGGCTTATGGGAGAAGCAACACATATCTCTTTCCAAACAATAGATCAATTGGCTTTACCACAGTAGTTTCAGACTGCAGGTCAGATTCAATTAGGGCGGATTCAAACACATCTTCATGAACACAAAGTTCTGTTTCCAACTTTTCTTTGGGATCTTGGTCATCTTCACTGCCATCCTCAGGATTATAACAGGATTGTGGTTTTCCGAGACTCCATTTACTCTTTCTCTTGTCCTGCGTGTAAGGTAAATTTTAGGGGATATTCTTTTGTCGATGACTATTTCTTGAAAAAAAAGTAGTGGGCTATAACAAACGCTGCATTTACAAATTCTGAAAGGCCTAATAACATATTATACATCAGAAAAAATAAGGCAAAATTCAGAGTTTCCCCTGATACTAAATCTGATTTCTCAGCTTTCATTCAAAACCCATATCATCTGCAGCATCTTGACTATTGTGTTCAACATGAGATACTCACAATAATGAATTATCAACAATAAATAAAAAATAGAGTGATCTGCTATAATTCCTTTCAATTTTCCATCGTATTCAAAGACACAATTGCATGAGATGAAGTTCATTGCTTACAGATTGCTCTTTTCCATTGTCTTTGTTGGGAGATCGATCTTTGGAAAAGGCCTTGGCAGCCAGAATCAGGCTTTTCATAAGTTTTCTGGACTTGCCCATTACTCCTTAGACTTCATCAACCTGCATCAATTGCAATCTCTGTACATAGCAAATTCAAGAAGAGACCTATGTAAATCCTATCAATCTAGGTAGACAAGCTTGCTAAATTTCCCCTGATACTAAATACTATTTCGCAGCTTTCATTCAAAACCCATATCATCTACAGCATCTTGACTATTGTGTTCAACATGAGATACTCACAATAATGAATTATCTACAATAAATAAAAAATAGAGTGATCTGCTATAATTCCTTTCAATTTTCCATCGTATTCAAAGACACAATTGCATGAGATGAAGTTCATTGCTTACAGATTGCTCTTTTCCATTGTCTTCGTTGGGAGATCGATCTTTGGAAAAGGCCTTGGCACCCAGAATCAGGCTTTTGATAAGTTTTCTGGACTTGCCCATTACTCCTTAGATTTCATCAACCTGCATCAATTGCAATCTCTGTACATAGCAAATTCAAGAAGAGACCTATGTAAATCCTATCAATCTAGGTAGACAAGCTTGCTAAACATAGAAATGCAGACAAAAGGCCTGTTCAACCTCCAGGATGGGTGTCATGATTCATCTCCCAAATTTCTCTTAAAAGCATCATTAAACCTAAATACCGAGTTCTTGTACCAAATTGTGGAAGCCATAAACATGCATTGCTCTTAGCTGTAACATCAAAAATTTATATGCGGAATAACTTTGATTTTAAGAGCTAAATTAGATCATAACAATACCTCATCAAATATAAGGATTAATGACTCATATCAATGTGGTCTTGGACTCTGTGATTGTTTAGGGATTCACCGTCTAACAAAATAAAGATACTTACTACTAAGTTGCTCCCTTTAGCACAAGATTTTCATTTCTAATTATGTTTTTTTTTCCATTATTTTTAGAATGAATAATATCTGATAATGAAAGCATAATCATCTTCCAGCTGTTAATTGTTCAACTTTTTTTGTACAGCTGAAGCATTAAGTTTTAGTGCTACAGTAAAGTTTCCTAATGAAATCTAGCTGGGATACTATATGAAGCTTGATTGAAATGCTAATTGAGGTTAGATAGTCCCTAATTCCATTGGTTGGCCATCGACAACAAAGAGTTCCCTAACCCCAAGCACAGACAAAGAGTTTTATAATTCCTAGTATAAGTTGTATCACATCTAATAACAAGAATGAGCTAACTATTTGTGTTTTCTGTATGAGACTTCATGCGGAGGTGTGTTATACTTGGATATTGGAAAGGGAACCAACATCTGCGATGTTGCTCTTATATATATTTGTGTCTTGTGCACTTATTGTACAGTGGCACTAAAAGATGCTTTCTTTTTAAATACTGCTGGCCAAGGAAATTCACACATCTGAATTGTGCTGTGGTTCTTATATTTTGTACATTCATGCAAATTGTGAAGGATCAGATGGACTATGCTATTTTTAGGTGATGTATATTCTCTCAAATATCTCTATGTGACAGGATGTTAAGAAGAGAGAGAGTGGGGATGCATTTACTATAACATTTTCAACGTTACATGAAGCTGTATCAGCCAAGCGTCTCTTGCACAGGTTTGCTCTTAAAAATGACTTATTCCTTTAGAATTAATTATGACTTCAGAATTTGTGCCTTTATGGTTCTTTATATTTGGGTGTTGCATTGTCATTTAAGTCATGGACTTAAAACAATGCAATGGCCTGATCCTAATGTTCTAGAAAAATTATTCACAGATCTCTGTAAGCAGGATCAAAGACATTGAAACAGTCTAGTTTCAAGTTAAACTCAATATGACTTGTCAGAGTTCATCCATGTGTGTCAAGAGAAATGTGATCAACTTAGTTGTGCACTATAGCTTATAAGTTATTCCTATATACTAGAGAATCTTTTACGCTATCTGCAAGATCTACCCCAGAGGACTTTCATAGTTTAATATTGATGATCACATAAATTCATTTTAAAAGCCACATTTTTGGCATTAGAACTGCAAATATTCTTTGTTCGGACCAAAAATTTTTCAGGAATGTGGGGAGTACGATTGGTGTGCTTTTTTTTATCATTTTTTGATATCCCAAAGAAATCTGAATTTTCTGTTGTTTCAGAAATATAAACCAGAGATGGATCAACCTACAGAAACCTCCTTTAATGGTTATTATGTTTCTTGGATCTTCCCCATTTGTTAATCTCTTTAGGGATCAGCTTTATGTCATGGGCTTATTGAATATCAAGGTTTGCACTGAACTTTTTCATGGGCAGAGTCCAGATATTTATCGGATAATGGGAGTTCATCTGTGGCTTTTTCTCTTGTTCTCATTTCCTAGGTGGTTCATTTATTGAGATTGCTAATTTATGCTTTTTAGATGTCTGACAAATTAAAGAACAAGCCACAGAATACAAGAAGTTAGAGTTTACAAGTGCTCCCTTACTCATTTATAATGAACAGGGGCTTATTTGGCCTACAAGCTTGCCTCTCTTACTCTTTAGATTTATTAGACATATCAGCAATTTCTAAAATTATGGTCGTAGCAGCACCTAAACTGAGCATGGACTTATTTGGCCTGCAAGCTTGCCTCTCCTACTCTTTAAATTTATTGCCATATCAGCAATTTCTAGAACAAAGTTCATAGCAGTACCTAAATTAAGCAACCTTTCAATGTCTCTTCTCAGGTCAACCATTCTTCTATTACTCAAGACTGCATGAGAATATCATATCTTATGTTTATAACAGCTGGAGTTCTGTTGCTTGTTGGTCCTGGTTAGGGCATGAAGCACAATGTTACAGCCTTTACCAATACACTTCAAACAGCCTACTACAACTGCTACCTCCATTCATGTTGATTTGTTCTCCTTCAGCTTCTAATCTGAGCTTGATCCAGACCCTAAATAAATCTCCATGCCAATCAAAATAGGTCTGCAGTCTGCCAGGGCAGTAGATTGTCTTCTCGGCCTACTGTTAAGCAGGATAAGGTATGCGGCCTGCTTGAGAGGAACTTCTTGTAGATGCAGCTTTCTTGGGAGAGAGTTTTCAGTGTTCACACCATAAATTCAACCCTAAACACTCCAGCTCTTTCATTATGTGTGCGGTCATCTTCAGGAATAACTCAGACCTGTAATATGAAATAGAAAAGCCCAGAATAGTCTTCAAACAAGCCCAAAATTGCCTTTAACAGGCTTGGCCTTCTGCCAGAGGAACTCAGTCCATCAAGTAGCCCAATCAAGACACTAATCATGCCCTTCCTCCTTTGCTGGAGCTATCTTCCTTCTGTGGCCATTTCAGAGAGAGAAAGATGTGTGTAATGATGATGGAGGGGACTTCCTTTTATAGGATTTGGAGAGGGGTTCAATTTGATTATTTTACCCCAAACCGACCTTCACAATTTGCACATGCGTGGGCTTAATTTCAAAACCATATTTTTCCATGTTCAAATTTGATGATCTTTAGGTTGATTTTGGTCCTCTCAAAAAAAGGAATTGAATGCCACAAAAAAAGTGATTGATAGTTTAGACCTCAAAAAAAGTGAGTGATTGATATTTTAGACCTCAAAAAAAGCATAAAAGAGGTTTTATATTTATATATATGTTGAATAACTTGCTAAGATTGAAATTTTGGTTTTGATGTCCTTGCATATTGTTTGACCAGATTAGTTCAAAATGGGCAAGCGAAAGAAATGGCAATATATCATGGATCTTGAGGTGCAAGACCTCAAAGGCAAAATGACTTTCTCCAGTAAAGACTTGGTTTGGGCAGAAATAAATACAAAAAACAATGGTATTGATCGTGTTGCTGTAATCCCGTTACGACGAGTTGCTGACTTTATCAAAGGAGAGGAAGAAAATCCTATTGCTCCATGTAAATTCGTACGAAAAACAAAGGGTAAACCAAAAGAAAGATCTACTGCTGCATTGCAATATGATATGTGAGTATTTAAAATATATATTGTTTAGATATTTTGAAACCACGGTTATCTTTCTTTGTATGTACTAACAATTTAAATTTTTGGTTTAGATATCATTGTTCATTTGGCCCAGAGGACAAAAGAGGAAATATTTCAGCTAAACGAAGGACATCATTTGTGCAGAAGAGGGGTTGACAATGCCACTTTATTGTGAAAGTTATGCATGAAATTCCTGATAGAGCAATATTGACTTTCAATATATATGAACATGAAGATGGGGAAGGTTGGGCTTGTCATGGTCAAGGTGACACTTCAGGTGAGACCAGGGCCTTGCTTAGGCCAAAGCTTTCGAGGGACATTGTTGGATATGTAGAGAGTTGTTTCTTTTTGGGAGTGCCTATTGATGTAGTGTATAGAACACACATTAAGAGACATGTTGACATCGATGTGGCAGCTCGAGATAGAGATTTCTTCTTATGCAGGAAAGATATTGTAAACATTTATAATAGGTTGGCGAAGGGAAATTACCAACTTCACAAAAAGGATGAAATGAGTGTAAACCTTTGGTATCAAAAGCATCGGGAAGATTTTTTCTTTTACCAAAAGCCCAATGGTGTGGAGGTCCCTTTTATAATAGGGATTCAAACAAAGTGGATGTTGGAGACAATGGTCAAGCTATCGCACAATAGCTTAATAGCCATGGATTCAACATTTAACACAAACAAATATGGGGTAAGTCATATGCCAATGATTTATTGAATATATTTATTTAAGTTGTATCCATTGTAAATGATTAATAACTTGTATTTGAATTTATGTAATGTTGAAAATGACAGTATCAATTGTATACACTCGTGGCATTTGATGAACAACAAAGCGGGGTGCCTGTTGCATGGGTCGTGGCATCACGAAACACATCAGATGATATTGCAATATGGCTGGAGCAGCTCATGCGCAAGTGTTTCCAAACCCGTCCTGATTGGAAAGTCAATGCTTTCATGGTTGATGATGCACTGGCTGAAATCAGTGCCTTGAGGTAACTTAACATTGTCATGATATAACCAAACTTGCATTTTTTCTAAAAATACCACACTAAAATGCATTGAATATGGCAGGAGGATCACAGGTTGTGATGTGATCTTATGCGTTTGGCATGTACGGAGGGCTTGGTTGAAAAATGTCAATCGGTTGGCCAAAGAGATGTTCAGTGAGTTAGGTTTCATCATGAAACACACTCTCAATTATGAAGTGGAAGATGCAATCAATCAATTTTTTATCAAGTTTGCAGATGAAGAGAAGTTCTTAGACTATTTCAACAAGAATTGGGTCACTGGAGATAATATTCGTAAGTAAACATTTTTTCATACTATATGAATTTTTTCCTTTTATAAAGGTGATATAGTGAGACTGACATCGTTCTATTTGCAATTAGGTATGTGGGTGAAAGGTTGTCGGGAGTTTCCTCATGCAAATCAGGAGACCAATAATGCTGTTGAGTCATACCATTGTTACCTAAAAACAACATTTCTATCTGACAGAAGGAAAAAATGTGCCCGGAGGATGGATTGGTTATTGCATATGCTACTAACAACAGTTGAACCTTGTTATCGGTTCAAGGAAATCTTAAAAGAAGAAGGATTTCTAAACAACTACAAGAGAGAAAAGCAGCTAGAATCATCAGTGGAACGAGCAAGAAAAATTATGGATACTGATTGTTGTCCTCATGAGAACATAACCCGTGCTTATTGGGTGAGAAGTCAGACAGATCGAGATAAAAAATACCTTGTCACCTGGTATCGTAAGGATTTTATAACGTGTGAATGTCCATGGTCTATCCGTGGAAACATTTGCAAGCATGCCATAAAAGTTAATTGGTTGTATTTCCAATCGGATAATTCAAATCCATTGATTCATCAGCATGCAGAGGATAACATATGCAATGACCCACCTGAGATCAATATAGAGCCTCAAAACCATGATGAAGATGTCGATGCTACTCTTATGGCCACAAATGTTGTTCATGAAGATGCCGAGGCACTTCATTTGGCAAGGGAGGAGTTGTTTAGCTATACACATCTCATTTTAGATAATCCTCCTACTACTTTGGCGAGGACAATCCAGTTGACTGATATGCTTAAAAAAATGTTGGATGAATTCAATAATTTGCACGTTACTGATTTTGACTTCACACCTGGATTGGAATCTCTTGATCCATCTTTGAAGAGGAAGAAGAGTTTCCTTAGCCCCACAAAGCAAAGAAGAAGCAGCAGAAAAAACAATGGTTTGGAAATTGATTTAAATGTTGATCCATCAGAATATGAACCATTTGAGTTTCGATACCTCAATAAGTGAGGACGTCATCGATCAAATAATGCCGTCTCTATGGTTCCAGGTTAGTTTCATGTGTTGAATATAGTCATGATTTTAGATTTAATTATTTAATCATCACTATTCTTTAACATGTGGTATGTTTATTTTTATAGCAATGCAACAATCCCCAACCATGGCAATAACCCAAGACCAAAGGGAGATGCAAGACCATCCAACCTTACTTGCCATGCCAGGTACATTTGACACTCTTTCATTGTGTGTGTACATATACCTTGATGCTCTAGAAAATTTCTTTGCGATAACGTTTGACATTTTTCTAGGTAACTATAGAATAAGTGGAGAAGCATCATCTTCTACCATGACTGATCATCTACAGAAGGACTTCAACTCTAGTGGGAACCAATGAGGTATGCACAAAGAATAGATAAGCTAGGTTATTATGGCGTCATCAGGTGGCCCTTTATCATATGATAAGTATATTTATGTTTTCCCATTGTTATGTTGTTGTAAAAATACCTTTTTCATAATCTGTTCATGGACACAAATCAAACCCCTTATTTGGAATTTTGAGGCCTGATTTGGTATTTTTGAAGAAGATTACAAACTTGCCCATGCCCAGGTCTGATACCACTTGAAAGCTTGGTATTGCATATTCAAGTGTCAATGTTTGATACATTGGATGCTTGTGTGAATTTATTATCTTTCCATCATGGATCTGCATATCATGTCTTTGTTTAGATGGACATAATGAATCACTTCAAGAGGCTATAGTTTCTTTTTTCTCCTTGTAAACAAATAAGCCCTTACATCCATACCAACCAATACATTATGCATCCTGCCATACTCTATAACCTTCAATGCTTACATAAATACAAGTTTGTAGTTTTATAAAGTACACAAATAAAAAATATGTCCATACCAACCAACACATTTGTCTCCTTTACATAAGAAATCATGGTGTTGTCCATGCTTTTGATGCCTTCCTTATGTCATTTGAGTTGTACATGATCCCTCCTCTTGTCAATTAATGACCTGAACCACTAACTTGACACTGCTTCATTGTGCACTATGACATTTTTATCTAACTTCTTCGGAAAATGAGGAACTGATGTGAGTGTCCACGTTTGTGGAGCCCAATATTAGTATCTTCTGGGAAGGGCTTTAATTATCATTGACTGCTGGGGTGGACTTTTGTTTTTTGGTTTCTCTAGTTTCTATCTGTGCAAGCAGTACTATTTCTGAGTTTATAAACTGAAAGACTGTTTTAAGTGTGGTAGCTTTAATTTCTCTTCTTTTACACTTTTCATTTAATTCACAATAACAAAATTAGCAGGAGAATCTGGTACACAAATCACTTTTATGCATTTAATTCATTTAAAGCATGCTCTATCCAATGTCGAATAGGGTTGATATAATCAGCACCTCCAATATATGAATTACCTTACTCATTACCATGTATTACTTGATGAGAATAGTTTTACTATGGATGATCTTCAGATTTTGGTCCATGCATTATATTATGTGTAAGAAACAATGCTTGATGGTTTTATTTTGATGTTACAACCCAATTCTATTGAGGTTTTGACTCTAACTGTGTATTTGTTTGGTTGCAGGTATCAAAGGAGTACAACGGCAATATCTTCAGGTAGGGTGTTAATCTTTAAAGGACTGTAATTTGTTTCTCCTTTACAATGGAAATGCCAGTAGTTAAATTTATATCTGGTCTGATTATTATGTGTTTGATGATGTGCAGTTGCCCCAATAAATTATGCACATTTAGCTGCAACCCACATGAGCTTAATGAAACAGCTTCCCGATCAGGAAGAGCTGAAGGGTCAACTGCATCTGGAGGAGCACATGTCCCTGAGCTCCCTGCTCTGCACAAAAAATTTTTCCACACAATGTTCTTCTGTTGAATCTTACAGAATTTTTTCTTCCCTCCATTCATGCATTTAATTCATTTAAACAACAATACTCTGATGAAATTGTCAGCAGAACTGAAATTATAATTGCATCTATGTATGCTTTTATAATCCAGTCTCTCCAACCGTCCCAAAACCTTGGGATGTGAAATCTGATTTCTCCGCTTGCACATCACTAATGATACATGAACAATAAATTTTGATGTATGTAAGGTGAATCTTACTGGATTGATCAATTGTTGAGTGACAATTCTTGGATGATGATTTGTTATTTTTGAACAAGTGCCATAAATAATGCAAGAAAAATGTGCATGTCCACATGTTTGTCTTTAAATTACTTTCAACAATGTTCATAATTGAAATGTGATGGTGATAATAAAATTGTTGTTGTTGTTTATGTTCATAAAATACGTTTTCTCTTCCTCTCAGCACGAGGAATGCCTGAGGTTGTGTCGGCAGTTCGGACATCTTCCAGTACTTAATTTCCTTTCTTTGCTGTGAGAGATTATTTATAGAAGAGTTTACTAATCTGTGGTATACAATAAAGAGATCAGACCAAACTTAATGTTGAATACCTGACCTTGATAGATAAATAAGGCCGAGAAAAACGCTGAAAGGGGTTCTTTTAAGACGAAATCCAAAGTACGACAGTGAATCAAAACCCTCTTTACTCCACTGCAGATTACAGAGATATGCAAAACCCTCTTTACTGCACTGCAGATTACAGAGATATACTCCCTTAAAAGCACAAGAACCCTCCCTCAGATTACAGAGGCATACTCCCTCAAAAGCACAAGAACCCTCCCTCTTTACTGTACTGCACATTACAGGGTTATACTCCCTCAAAACTATAATAACCCTCCCTCTATAGTGTAGTGCAGATTAAAGAGGTATATTTCTTTAAAAAACATTAAAAAAAAAAGTGTTTGCAAAACCCTTTGATAAAATACTCGAAATGAATTTAAAAACTGTTACCATTTGGAATGGAAGTTAAATAAGAAATCTGTTTTGTGAAAGTTGCCTGTAATAAAAGCAGGGGTAACAACATTTGTATATACCTTAGTAGCCTCAGATTCGTATATACCTTAGTGCTCAAGAACAGATCCGAATATCATATGAACTGCCTCAGAAAGTGATGTATGATCTGCCTCAGAAATGATGAACGAACTGTCTTAGATATCTTGCATTAGTTTCCACAGATGAGATCCAAATTGGTGCAAAATGGTGCAGGATAGGTGCCAATAAATAGTTATAATCCACTTGTAATTAGGTTTCTTCAACATATTAATATCATGCATCAAGAGGTTCAATGTGTGGATTAGATGCTCAAACCAAAATATATTAGGATGTGTATCCTGAATATTATTAGCTATGACTTCAAATGACATTGTGTGACCCAATTTCTGAATGGTTTTTAGTGAGTGTTTTGCAATATTAGCACCGGTCTTGTAACAATCTGAGTAATCATGGAATGCAAGTAAGACTGCACTATTAACAGACGGGCTAAGAACATTTACCAATGGACTGCCTTTAACATTTCTCCAACTATTAGATACAATGAATGCCCCATAGCCGACCCAATCTCATTGTCCTAGAGTATTATGGTTTTGGCTTTTTGCTATTCAAGTGATATGGTTCTGGGTTTGTCATTCTTGCGGTTTCTATATCCTTTAGGAGCATTGTTGATGGCAGTAACCATATCACACCAATAAAGTGAATGGAGAACATTGAAAGTTATGGCATGTGCATAGAGAAACTTGCTTACGTTTACATCCATGTTGTTCCTACCATTTTGTGTGGATCCACTAGCATGGGGGGATGGAGATTGACCATTGAACATTCTACAGCATGCATCAGATTGAACCTTTTATTTTATTCATTATTGAAAACATACAACACAAAAGGGGAAGATAACCATGTGGAACGGGCATAGACCTTGCCTCTTCAACTTTCTGATAGTGGTTGAATTTGATTATGACAGTGTTCAATCTCCCCTCAAAGATCTCACAAACCTGCAACTGGTAGGAAGCCTGCTCAAATCCCTTGCAAAGTTGAATGAAAGGGCTGATAGAATAAAAGAAAATGAATTGAAATAGAGTTTCTATCCATCAATAAACCCTAACCATGAGTTGTGGGGCCTATTTTGGCCTTTCCTTGACCACTACATGTAATAAATAACAAAAAGAAAGCCCCAAGAAGTTGAATTATGTAGGAGCACATAGAAGTAATGAGATGATAGTTAAATAAGAAATCTGTTTTGTGAAAGTTGCCTGTAATAAAAGCAGGGGTAACATTACAAGCAATAGAAGTAATGAGATGATTAGTTCTCAAACGACAAAGACAGCTTATGATTAGTTCTCAAAGAACAAAGACAGTTTTTCATTACAATATCTTTAATCTTCCAGCTCATTTTGGACACAAATCATCAGTGAAACCAAGGAAACTTACTATAAAAAAATTGTCATACAAGTAAAACCTGTAGCCAGAGAAAATGCTTCAAGTTCGTGGTTAAAGGAAAGAATGCAGCTTCGATGGCAAACATTTTCTTATACTTGGCCATTCATGACGGGACATGAATTATATAAATGTTGAAGGAAGCGCTTTCTTCTGTAAAACAAAAGAACATGTAACATTTTTTTCCTAGAAGAGGAAAAGTCTATTATTGTAGTAGCATTTCTTTTACCTTGACATAAATAAAGCTGCATTACATTGTAAAAACAAAGCCTCAACATAGGAAAAAGAAGATCAACATCAACTAGTCAAGCATTGAAGTTCATACTAACATCAACAAAATCAACATTTCATGGATCTCCTCTTGAAAAATAAGTTTCATCATATATGTGTTCAAGTTATATATTTTTTTCATTCTTCATTCTTAAATTCCCTGTATAGCTACTCCTTTGCATAACTAAGATCCTATGTGCTGATGTATCATAACTTACCACTCATACCTATTTCCACCATACCACTTATTGTAAAAACCATTTCATCCATTAAACCATCCATTTCCACTTCATAAACCATCCATATACTCATTAAGTTATCCCACCAAATTATCCACCCATATAATCCCCCATATCCATTGATTCTCAACTTTCATACTCTTCAAAACATAATTTTGGAAAAACAAAAAGCCCACAACCTATAGGGTTTTACAGGATACCTTACAAGTTGCTACAATATACACAACAAGCAGAATTTTTCATAGGAAGTGCTTCAT